>CM061535.1:16387079-16479120 GCA_030545055.2 Neoaliturus tenellus
CCAGCTTTAGTTATACCTTACATACTTCACCTTTTGGTTGTTTTTATAAACCTAACGATTTTGTCGAGTTCTTCAAATTGCTTAGCGTTTTCTGGAGATATTTATGAAAATAGCCTTTGAAAAATTATTTTATTTTGTTTTGTCCCTCTTTAATATATTAACAGAAAATTGTACTATGGAGGCAAATATTTGGATTTCAATGGTCCAAAGAAGCCAGTATGCATGTCGTATCAACATGGACATCCGTTCCCTGTACCATACGGTTTAGTATAATTGCAATTCTACCCTTAATTGTCAAAACATTGAGACGTCTTCTAGGATGCCGATGCCGCGGGAATCAATGGGGGGATTTCCCCGCCGGGAAACGTCCGATAGGTCGGTTCAACGACTGCATCGTACGTCTCGTAAACCACATAAACGGGGTTTTATGAGCTCGTAAATCCGAAGATAGCCGAAGACATCCGAACGGTGGCGAGCCGCGGCAATAATAACATTTGTAGGTCAAGGTCGTTGGCAAGGCAATTAATTGGTTGATAGCTCATAAAAATACGTGATAGTGGCGAGCGCGAGCGTCTGCGCGTAGCCGACGCGTCGCGTCGTGGTCGGCGGTTAAAGGGCCGACTGGTCTACTGACCGGCCGAACGGACGGTCAACCTCCTGGTATAGGGATGTCGGCGTTGTGTCGAAATGGCGCTTTGAAATATACTACGAATAGCATAATAATTATATGTCTAAGAAAGCTTTGGAACAGAATTTGGAAAATATAATTTTTAATTGTTGTTGAAATGTTTAATTTTGTGGCAGCGGCAATGGATGATAATTGTTTTTATAATGAAATGCGGATACTCCAAGTAAACTCCCCCCAAACAAATGAAGTAAAAATCTCTTTATTCGCAGTACTTACATACAATAAAATAACTTATTAAAGTTCCACATGGGTATAAGATAAACTTTGATGGGAGCGAGTTCTTTTAAAAGTTTACATACATAAGTAACAATAAAAATAAAATACAAAAATACTATGTAATTTTTTTATAAATTTATATAATATTTATATAAATATTATATTATAATATTTATAATTATTTATAATATATTTATAATTATATTTTATATATAATTTATATTTATATTTTATGGGTTATATAAATAAGTGATAGTTTTTAGTAAAAAAATGTGAAATGAAGATGTTTGTGTTAAATTACAAATAAATAAATAAAAACGTGCATAGGTCAGTCGTTCTGTATTTGGTTCGTTCAAATATATTTTCATAGTGACATAATACCATTAGTAAAATGTATTCTAAAGATATGAGATCATTAGCCCTCAGACAGAAAACATAATGTATGGGAATATAGAATATAGTTATGTCGTATCATATAATTAGGAATTTCAATACTTGCCAGTAATTCGCAATTAGGTATTTAAATGGTAACTGATTCAATGATTTTTGACGTAAATTTTTAGAAATTAAACTAAGAAACAATGTTGTCTCAAATAAATCTTTACATTTTTTATGTATAACCTGCCTCCCATATTAGTTGTAAGAGTATTCATGTTCAGTGTACCGTATAAAAAACACATTACGATAATTTTATAAAATAAATAACTACTCTTACAATACAGGTGAGTTTTTGTAGTTTTATAGTTTTAACCAAAGTTTTGTTTTTACAATATTCTATAAAATTGTGTATTATTGACAACAGAAAACATTTAAATAAAACCTTTTTTCGTAGTTTGAAGGACAGCATTGCAACTTTTTGACAAAAGGAAGAAAACAAGGCGAGGGAAGCGGGAAGCCTTGTCTGGCACTTTAGGCAAGAACGCAAATTGCCCTAGATGCTCGCGCCGCGCCTTTCTTATCTGCGGCAAAATGAAATTCCATGTTTCAAAAAGCCAAAGAAATAATGTCAGTATTCTGGCCCAAACCTCTGACTTTTCCTTTCTTGGAGAGTATACTTCCCATTTCCTCAAAATAGAATGTTCTGTGGAAAAATACATTGTGATAAAGTGCTTCATTGAATGCTTGTGTAATGTATTCAAATGTAAGTGTGTGTATTCATCAATTTGACGCAATCCATCCGACTTGTCGGTCGAAGATGAAGCACACAAGTATTCAAGTAGCCCTATCCAAGTAAGTAAGTAAAAAAAATACAATATACTTTCCTAGTAACAGTTTTGGCGTTGTATTATGTTTGTATACAAATACACTCCAAACGTTTTGAAATGGTTACTCAATGAAAATGTCCTGAATAGCTTGTAAAATATAGAAATAATATAATATTATTACACTAAGATTGTTAAAGAAACCTAACATGAGATAGTTTTTTACTACCACTTAACTAATTTATGTAAAATTTCTATAACTTATTTTTCTCTTCTTTTTGAGTTACAGCCGAAGCCAGCGTTGAAAAGAAACATAATGTTCATTGACAGGAAACCAAAAGATCCCTTTATTTTATACTTTAATTATGAATGCTCTTTTACAAATGTAATCCGTAAAACATTTAACCTACTATAAACTTTTACAGACAGCGATCTCGTGTAATGAGTTACAGAAGAAACAACGCGAAGTAGAGAAGGCGAGAGAAGCGTCGTGCGTTGCTATATATAAAGATGACGTCACAAAACAAGATGGCGGCGATAAGGCGTGTGCGGGTCATCTAAACAGTGGCTGACACCTAGAAGATGATAGACCTCACACACGTAAACACAACACGAACACGCAAGGCACGTGTTACAACACAACACAACACGCTCAACACGTGCAACACGAATATGCATACAAACCAACGAAAGAGAGAAACAACGCAGCAACGCTACGGTCAGACAACACCGCTGAATATTTAATACTGACGCGGCGGGAGGGTTATGAAAAAAGGAATATTTATAAAATTTGCCCGTTACTTCTTTCTTTCCTTGCAGCAAATATCTTTGGTAAATGTTGATTCTTGTTTGAATAAAACACAAGATTATATAGCATTAGACTTTGTGTAAATCATATAGTGTGTTAAAATTAAATTAAATTTGGTTGATTATGTTTACTAACATAATAGTTCATGGTGAATTTTTCATGTGAAAAGCATATGCAGTTTGTCTATATAAAAGTATAAATTAAATTTATCCTGGTATTTCCTTGAAACTAACAATTTATCTGTAACTGTGTTAGATGAGAAAATACTTTATTCGATAACCATATGTAAATATGAACTGTAAATATGAACTGGTTATACATAGGGAATTTTTATTGAGCTAAGAGACTCTTTCGAAAAATCTTGGATTTTACACATTTATTTATGGAATAATATGATAAAAACACTCAGGTCTCAGTTTTTAGCCTCTTAATAACCTTTAAGTCTTACTGGCGTAGAGCTTGTCAATGTGCCCACACTGCTACTTGGCGTGACATAATTATAATCTTCTTCGGAAAGGAAGTTTTAGTGTAAGGTATGCAGTTAAGAGGGAGATTAACAGTGCTGGGAAGATTTTGGGATGACTTAGTATCCAAGACTTGAACACAATTCCCAATATTCATCCACTTATAAAAAAATGACTTGCTAAAAGTTGTTTTACCAAGGGGATGACCGTGAAGGGAAGTCCTACCATCAGCCTTAAATACTTTCGGAATTTACGCAGTAGACTCCTTTCTGCTCATCTGTATTATTCCATTCTATAATGACAAAGTCCATGCATTTCTGTGTTATTTAAGTCTACTGAGAGGTATTTATCATTTCCGTTAAGTCAATATCAGACTTTATAGCTTGGATGATACTGTATACAATTGGCGCCTCTAACACTTAAGAATATTTGTCATATAAAGTAGACCATTTTTGGGAGGTTTAAGTTTTATTTTAAAACATTCAAAACGACTTAAGTTGTTACAACTATTATATAACATAAACAAAGAGACACATTCACATTTTTAATAAATTATTCGTACGTAAATGGAGTCTCTAAAACTTTGAGTTGTTTATTAGATATTAATTTTAGTTTTAAACAAGTTTATTCAAAAGTTAAGTATATTAGCTCAGTCATATGCTTTCTCGAACTTTTTAAAGTTCTGACATTTGGAGGTTAAAAGCAAAGCTAGCTGTTCACTGCTAACAGAGGCTTAATGTATAGAACGCTCATGATATCATAATAAAAATTAAGAGGAATTATTTATTTATTTTCAAACAACAAACCCTACATTTAAGTGATATCCCAGAAAAATAAGATATTCCTTCGGTGATGACATATATGAGAAAATGCAACGTCCTAAAAACAGCATTAGATAATATATGTTAAAAAATTTATAAGAAAGGTAAAAATCCATTTTTAGATTTTAATAGGTTGGTAAGTAAAAAAATGTTCCTTATACTTTTGCTCTTTTCATTCAGCACGCCACTTTGATCAGTCCTATACTCTAATACGAGTAAGGTATATTTGTTTTCACATGAATCTCGAAAACGGCACGGCGAACGTGCACGAACGACATATCTTCAAGTCTTGAAAATAACTAACATAGTTCTTCACTAAAATAATAATTATATGAATCTATATGATAGAACAAATCTTATTTCGTTTTAACCTTGAATTTAAATTCAAACATTTAACATCGAACTTCAAATAAAAACAAGTTGAGTTTAAAATCTAAGCGAAAGAGTTGGTGAAAATAGCTGACTCAACTATCAAAGCGCGAACCACGTGCTTCAGTATAAACATGGTTTTTTTCAATATAGCCTGTTACTGAATTACTTAGTTATAATACAAATAATTTATGTGTTTTTAAAAACTACTGTACACTGGTGATGATGAATCCTTAGTTAAATAATAATAAAGTAAAACAACTATGTAAAGACAACTATTTAGATAAAAAAACTATGCAATTTGTAGAATTTCAATACAATTTTTAATAAAATAACTAAGCGACAATAATGAAATCCGCTACTATCCGTGGAGGTGAAAACCACGTTTTCAGTTTCAATAAACTTATACCAAGGTGAAGATGGCCTACTCTTAAAGATACATTAAAACACCGTGCAAGGCGAGTGAGCGAAGCGAACGAGCTCGTCTTGGAAGAAAAATCTTTCTTGGGCTTGGCATTCGGTTTGACTGCTATTACTAAGACTACAAAGAATTGTGTAAGTTTGCCGAAAAAAAATGCTCGGCTCCCAGGCACTGATGAGATTATATGAAATATAAAATAAATTTCTCAGATTAAAATTTTACTTATAATAGTAAACAATTTGTATATTTTACAACTCTATTTTGAAACTGTATCAAGTAAGGTAACGTAATTAACAATTCTTATGAAAAAATTTTGTATCCTATATCTACTTCATTAATTTTTTATTTGATTTCTCAGCAACACTCGAGGGTTCAGTGATAAATTAACTTTTGAATTACATTTTAATTACATACAACATAAACTAAGATGCTCAGTGAAATTTAAAATAAAATTAGTAGAAAATACAACTAAATGCAGGATAACTCTGGTGTCCTTCAATTCAGTACCGGTGGAGCTATCTGTGGGCGAAGAGCTGAACTAAAGCTCAACTCGCGCCAACTAGCCACATCCTTCTCAGACACCGACCTTCTTATAAAACTAATAATCGAGTGATGGATTACTTTTTATCCACACAGTACATTCATACTTGGTCCCATACTCACTTGTGAGGTCCCAGATCATGAGGGTTATAACTGTGGGACCGGGGTATCCAGCTACGTCCGGCTATGCGTACGTGTGCGTTTATGTGCGTATGTGTGCGTATGTAGCGTGTGTGTGGGTGCGTGTGTGAGTTGCATCAGCGTTGATTAGACCGGAATTCTCAAGATTGACGAGACATTGTCTGGGGTTATTCAATGTCGTAGCCTTGTAGTCGCTCGTGACGGTATGCAGTACGGTGTCGGCACGTCTGCTACGTTTTTGGCATCCTGTTTCGTTTCCTCTGCTTCTCGAGCGTCTAGCATGGCAACTATGTTATCGGCTTCGACTTGCAACTTTGTCAAGTCACTCCACAAGTTTTGTCACCCTAAACATGCTGTTGAATAATTTGGGCGTGTTCTCTCATCTTGCTTCATGCAGATAATGAGATTTCAATTTAGTTTAAACAAATGTAAAAAAGTAATTTTGTAACTTGGAATATGTTTTAGTAGGCTACATTTGTTTGGAAGAAATGTTGGAACAGATAAAAAAATTAAAATGTTTTTGTGCTTGATTAAAATATATGTAAACTTTATAAATAGAATATTTTATTGCGTTAAAGATCGGACATATCTTAATAAAAATTTTAAAAGTAACCTTTAGTGCAAGACTGTAGATTTTATCACCCTCAATAGTTTATTCTAACTCACTCTGCTTGTTCACAAATTTCAGAATTTCTTTCAATAGTATATGACGATTATAATAATGAATCAAATATAAACGTCTTAACTGTAATTCTAATTATGATTTTCCCTGTCAGTTGAACGTTATCTGAACTGTTTTTAGTTAATAGTAAAAAATAAAACCCAAAGACAATATCTTTACATTTATTCACATTATATTGAAAGATTTGTAAAGTAAAAGTGTTCAACTTATAATTATTTTAAGATTCTGCTGACAAACTTTCTAATGCAGCAATTTTTCGAAACAAATAAATTTTCTTGTAATTATTAATAATTGATTTAGGCCTATTGTCAGATATCACCATCGAAGTGTTTATTATATACTTCGATGGATATCACATACTTTTTACCTAAACGTTTCCATTTTTCATGCTCCCCCCCCCCCACCCATTAAAATTAAACCATCCTTATTTTCAATCAGTAGGAACCGACATCGGCATCGGATTGTAATTGCCATAATCTATCATGTTACCTTTTTTTCACAAAGTTATTACATAACCTAATCATCGTTAGTACGAGGGTGCACTGAGAGAAAAAAGGTGTTGAAACATACTTAAAAAATGATGAAGCACTCTTAAATAATGGCTTTTTCATTACTTAATGCTATAAGTATGTTACTGCATGTTCAGACATTCTAATGCATAAGTAAGTAACATACGTAAAGTTCGGCAGTAGTTTGATGACGTCACACTGTGTGACGTCACTGCAACTTACTTACCACTGTATGAAACATACTTATTGTAACCATGTTTTATCCTGATTTATTATTCTTGGTCGTATGTAACATACTTGAAACTATATATGAAACATATTATTATTATGGTGTTTCATCATTATAGTTTTTCGTTTGACGTATGTAACTTACTTTCAATATATGAGACATATTTATTGTAATTGTGTTTCATTAAGATGAACTAATCTTTGTCGTACGTTACCTACTTGTCACTAAATGAAATATACTTACTGTAATTATGTTTCATCATGTTGGCTTATGTTTTTGCGTACATTTTGTAGTTGACCGTTAAGGAAAAATACTATTTCAAATTAAGTTCTGAAATGTGATTGTTGTTGGCATTAACTATTTTATCTTAGTAGGCCCTATCATATACAGATGCTTTGTTATGTATGAAGCCAAGTTATATAATACTACAAATACATCAAAATTTGAATACTATTCTACGTCTATATTATTTTTAAAAGTTAAGTGGCAGACAAGCTGTTTCAAAACTTGAAATATGAATATTTTTGGCTGTATGTTTTGTATCTGATTTCGACTAATGTAATTTTAATGCTATGTTATATGATACTCAGTTTTATATCCTAAAACCATTAATTTTTTACGGTTTATTTTTTTTTTATAAATACAATTTTACAGCAATCAAATATTATACAGCTTAAAGAGATCTAACCTGAACGATTATAAATAAATAGTAAATCCAGTTAAAATCAAACCTTATTCAAGTCTTGTCCTCATACTATGGTACTTAACAATTACAAACAAATCAGAGTTTAAAATTTATTGTTTCTCATTACAGGTCAATACTATTTAAAAAAATCTAGATAAGATAAAAAAATTAAATAGCTATGGATGTGTAGGCAGAAATAAAATAAATTAATTTAAAAGAAAATATTTATTAAACATGTACTTTATACCTTACAAATCCGCTCATTTCCAATGTATGATCGAAAGAGTTTTTTTTCACAGCTACACACAAACACAAACACACACCATAAACGCCAAAAAAACGCCCAACACCCAAACACTGACCGACCGGCGCGGCGCGACGAAGCTGTCACTACACGAATTCACTGCAGACTGACACAGAATGAGAGAAAGAAAAACTGTGGTTGCATACCTATTTTAATTGTTAATGATGTTTCTTACTTATTGCATTTTATAATTGTGTCCAGTACAGATTTAAGTAAAATGCATAATTGTAGTCTCACCATAAGTAAGTTACATACTTTCACGTCAGTTAATAAGTATGTAACACGGTTTCAACGGAAAACTGATATGATGTCCACTAACGGTGACGTCACTGTTTTAGGACTTAAACTTTATTAGGAGTATGTTTCAACATTACAAATATCATGAAATCATGTTTCACTGGTATTAGGTATGTTTCATGTATTTATACGAAATAATTGAAACATACTTATTTGACATAGTGAAACATACAATCACGAATTTTTGGATACGTAAGATTATTACTTACATTATGTGTTACAAAGATATTAAAGAATGATTCATACTTCATAATGATAAAACTGTTATACCATTACATACGTATATTGCATTTTTCTCAGTGTGTAAAATTCAATGCCTACATTATAATGTATAAAAATAGTTCATAGCTTATATGCTGTGATAGTTAATTATATACGTGTACAATAATTACAAATATTATAACTTTTTAATATGCTGGTGGCAAAAAGTATGTTGAATATTTACAATGAAAGCTAGAAGTTGCAATAACGCCCTACTTGATTTTTTTTTTGTATTCAGTATATAATATAATTCATTGGCTTGGTACATCTTCTTTTCCAGAGCAACTTGCAAGTAGCAAAGTATATTCAACCTTTCAAAAGTCTACTATTGTTTTATGTTTGACCTTTTTTAGTTTGCAAATAAGTCATATACATTTTTTTAATTTCTAAAACTTAACTAAAGAATTTTAATCGTCCGGATTGATATGAAAAAAATTTGATACCAAATACATAGATCTAATAATAAGAAAATTTCGAAACGTTCCAATTTTCATCAGCAATAAACCTACATTTCCGACAATGTTGGAAGGAGCCCAACGTTTTGCAATCGGACGTTGGAAGTTGGAAGTCAATCATGTGGATCGCCCGGAGCGGCTTGACGGCTTGACACGGTCGGCGTAGGATCTGAGAAGCACGTGAGATCCCGGAGCGGTCGAAATAATCTTGCAGAATCTTGGCTCAAGATTAAAGAATGTAAGATGGAAGGACCGGGAGCCGGCGTTGCTAGGCGACCGCTGTACATAAATTATGCTAATGTTTGTCGGTTTCCATGGCAACGCGCGATGGCTGACGCGTTCCCTCCAATAGAGTTCCCGCGCGCGCGGCCATGCTGCCGCCCCCAGTCGAGCGCTCATAGTTCCGCGTTTTAACACCAGAGGGTTTCTCGACTGGGGCGATAGCTGTCTCTCTCCCTCTATTGATTTGGGTCTCAAACTTTGTCTAGAGAACAAAACTATCAGGGTGTTATTAGATATTGATGATAATACTATCAATTCTATTCGGGAAGATTTTCCTGAATTTTTAAATGATAAAGTAAAGATTACATGAAATAAGCTGTAAGTTTATTTGAGCAATTTCCTTTTTCCAGTAGTGTACTTGAATAGAAGTAATTTACATTTTTTTACTGAACTATAGTTTGTTCTAATATATACTAGACAGAATAGCCTACATAAAATGAATCAGTTTCAAACTTGTAAATGCTTTAGTAGTTTAGCAATTCATTTATTGATCATTTTTCCAGATATGTTACATTATTTTTAAACAATTTCCATTCAATTCCAACTATTTCACTAATTAACTCAATATTGAAAAGCGCAACTTCAATGGGAACCCAAATTTTAACATCTGTGCCCATTACCCTTAAAGTTTATAAAAAAACCGTTCTTCTGGTCCTCCTTCGCTTTTCGTAGAACCATTCCACCAACGCTTCCGGTCTTTGGGCCATGCCAACAACAGCTGGTTCATTTTTTTTATTATTAATTTATATTAATAACAGTAATTTATTGTATCTCACTCTCATTGACAGTGTTTGAGTATTAAGTCTCATTATGTCAATGAAATTTATAAAAACACACTAGCTCGTAAAAAATGAGTATACATTTTTTATGCTACGCAAGGCCCTTTTGTACTTTTAACGTTATTGATATAATGATGTTTAAAAGTGAATGAACAGCCTGCCGTTATATTTAGAGGTTAGATTACATTCAAATCGTTTCAGAGTTTTTTCTTCCAGTACAGGTTTGAAAGACTTCTCTAATAGAAGTTTTTCCTATTTTACTGTTGAAAATGTTTTCTATAGAGTGACAATAGTAAAATGTTTTTTTTTTTTTTTTTTATTGAACAATAAATGTAATATAAACTATTTGCATCTAATATACTTGATTTCATGAAACATCAGAATATAAAACTTTTAACTAAATCAGCTAGCAAGTGATAAATTTCTTATCTGTATTCTGGAGGTTTAAATTTGTCATGCACCCATGTGCTATTAAGCCACATCGAGGGCTATTATTATATGCAGTAGAGTAGGCTAACGATGTTTTTCTGACCCTTTGGAACTTATATTTGGTCCCAAAATAATTCTTGTTATTCTATGTTTTCAATGGGGTTTTATTTTTTATTTAGGCCTATTACATTTCAACTGCAAATAAGCCATTTCATATCACATGCATGCATTAGCATGTGTTACTCTTATATCTGAGAAATAATAAAGTATTTTTATCAGATTTTTTATTCGAGCTTTATTAATCACAAAGCCAATAAAAATTTAGTTTATGAAATGAATAACAAATATATATAATTCAATTGATTATTAATTATAGTACTATCATCTAAGTTATATCATTTCATTCTAGCACGAAACAAAAAAATTTAAAATATAAAATCCTAAGACCATTCATATAATATTTTATAAATGTAACCTCCTTCGAGTAATTTTAATCAAGTATAAAATATCTATAACTTATCTAAACATTTTACACTAAGAATGAAAACTATCAGGACTATATGTTGTTTTTAGTTTTAACATGCAAGGAGAGTTAAAAATAAAAAGAATTCAATTTGTTAAAATATACAATTTGAAGAATATTCACATTATCTTTCATAAAGTTAGCCTAAAGCCAGTAATTTTAATCAAATTTAAAATATTGAACATATATCAAACATTTTCTTCTTTCTTTTCTTTTTTTTTTTTTTTTTTTTTTTTTTTTAAAGAGGTTGGCGGACCTCTTTTTGCCTTTTTTCATGCTCCCCCCCCCCACCCATTAAAATTAAACCATCCTTATTTTCAATCAGTAGGAACCGACATCGGCATCGGATTGTAATTGCCATAATCTATCATGTTACCTTTTTTTCACAAAGTTAATAAAGCTAATAATAATAAATATAATAAAGGGTTTTTAAGCTAAATAAAAAATAAACAATTTTTTTTGTATTTTGCAGCAAGCTTTGAAACAGTTTTGTTAATCCATCTCAGGGGGTAAACAGCTGTTTTATTTGTTATTTTTAAAATTTAAAGATGCACGGGGAGTTAAATGATGAGGGGAAATCAAATAAATCGTAATTTCAGCATTTTATGGATAGTGAAAGGTGTAAATAAGTAGGGAAAATTGGTTTTATTTCAGTAGAAAAGAAACGGGAAAAAGCAGCGTAAGCGGCGCGGTATCGTCGCCGGCCAGTCTCCCTCCTAGCCGGCCATTTTGTCGATCCAACTCCCCTGAAACACACGGCAATTTCATTAGTTGTAAGAATAAATAAACAATTGACAAACGTTAAATAATTTACTTCAATGACACAATAAGTAATTACTCTACCTAAAGAAATATAACATTATCTATATAACTCAAATTTAATCCGTTAGCGATGTCTAAAATTACCTATTTTCAATACAGAGGTACTATAGGGAAATGTTTTAGAAGTAGTAAGCTACAGTTTTAACGTAAGAGCTCTAGATCATCTTAAATGATATATTCATACGAATAGAGTTTATGATTTCTAATACAATCTATAAATGCGTATTCCATAAGAGAAAAAAGTTTTATTACTTGTAGACTATTAAAAAAACCGCTTATCCGCCAAAATGAAAATACATTTTTTTAACTATGTTGTACACTCGATTTTAGATGAAATCGAGCCATAGTCCTATTTACGCTTTTTCACTGTATTAAAATAAGAGTTAAGTTTTTTCTTTCCTTTTATAATGTCCAAATAAGAATTGTTGCTAGTGATTCAGACAGGACAGATTGTTTCCCCTTTTCGAATGGTCATAATTATGCCAATCATGAACTATGATAACATGTTATGATATTGTGTATTTGGCAATATATTTCGAAATATTAAAAGATATTTAGGTTAAGTATATTTAACAAGCAAAATATTTTGTCACAAGTTCTTAAGATAAAAAAATGTGTGTTATAGAGTAAAAATATATTAATTTTTTAGTCATAACATTTAAGTTTTGGTTTATTTAAATACACGTTATAATGACTTGACATCAATGTCGTGGCTTTATATTAGGCCTACTTAGTACAAGAAAATAGTAAAGCTAATTTTATTATTTTATTTTAGAAAATTGCAGGTTGTTTTAGTTAAATGTACCAGAAGAATTTCTTAGTTGGGCGAAATAATATCTTCTATTTTAATTTTTCTTAATCTCACAGTTGTTCTTAAAAAATATACAGATATATTTACCGTCTTGTAAACAATTACAGTATAAGTGTATATATATCGAGTAGTGTTGGAAGACGTTTTATTATTTAAACCTGAACAACAATACCAACACGTATAATTTTAAATTTAATAACCGTTCAACAAATTAAAAACACAAAAATCAATTCCTTGAGAGTTGTTTAGTACTTTCATAAATTGTTCCTTAACACAATATCAACCAAAAGCTGACTGCGTTACTCCTGTGATTGTCTTCTATAGATTATTGATATAACTTACAATAACTAATATTGTGATTAAAATTAAAATTATAATATTCTTGTTTGTATTGTGATGACATTATTCAAACCTTTAGGAAGTTTTACCTTTTTATCAGTTTTTAGACTGTAATCTTGTTAAACACGGTGAGCAGCCAATGCGTATATTTAAAACTGCAGCTAACAGGAAAAAGCCTTACCAAAACATGGCAATTTTGGTTTAACTTAGTTTCATTTGTTTATTTCATACTGTTTTATTAAGATTTATACTTTTTCAATTTAAATTCGTGTTTTAGCAAATTAATTTAGTTTGAAATGGTCAACTTAAGTTACGTTGAAATCAAGCCCTTCTTACTGTTGTTTTACCCTTTTATTATCAATAATGCTTTTCTCTAACTGTATTGAAATTACTGCTTTGCCTTTCCTTGTATCAACCATTTAAACGTTTTTTACAAGTTCAGTAAAGAAAATGTCCATCTCCTTCTTGTTCAAGTTTTTCGTTTTTGAGCGATATAAATGTAACCCACAATGAATTATTCGCCATATTTAAAAATCACTACATTGAGTGTTTTTCCAGTATTTCCTCAATTATTCCTCAACAAAATACCAATCAAATTTCACTTAATTTCTCCTTAGTTATACTTATGACCAAACTTTTTTTATCCAACATAAACCATTACAAATATAGAAAAAATACTAAAATTATCCTTTTGACTTGCAGCATACATTTTCAATATCCCAGCGAGAAATATGTCCGTACCTGACACTGAGGCCCACACAAAGTAATATGAACAAGCTAAATAAAAAATAAACAAATCCGTATTACCATACGTCGAGCTGGCTTGGGCGGTGCATAAAGTAGTTGATGGATAGGACTAGAGGTCTGGGCGGCTGCGGCCGGGTAACACATACATATTGTAGTTTATTTCTTTAATTCCACAGGGACACGATCGGGCTGGCAGTGACGTTGTGTCGGATCAGAATATGTTATCATCAAGTTATGTTGATTAGCCGGTTGACTTATAGGGTGGGCACCCCCACGGCCAGCGTCTGAGGGGCGTGTTGGAGAGTTGGTGCTGTACAAGCGCATTCCTCTGTGATGACAGATGATTGTGACGATTGAGGAATCGAGGTCGTGGTTTTTCACAGTAGTTGTATTATACTCCAGTTTGAAATCTTAACTCTTCCTGCTCTTTATAATTAGAGGTCTTGGTGTCCATAAAAAGAATGAATCCTTATTTTTACATAATAATTACAAACATAATTATAACACCCGGCATAAAAATAAATTTCAGCTTCCTGTACATCACCTCACAATGTTAGAACGAGGTCCATTTTACAGTGGAATAAAAATATTTAATAGTCTGCCAACTGTAATAACTTCCCTGCAAAATATTAAAGCATTCAGAAATAAACTTAAAAAATTGTTATTGCGAACGTACCCTTATAATGTAGAAGATTTTATTTCTAGCCTTTGAGTCTGTTGTAATCCAATTGTTATGAACTGAATGGGACTTTGTAATTTTGTGAATTTAACGTAGTGTGTGTATGTTTTCTGTATTATTAACGTGTTATATATTTACTTATGCTATGCATGAACATTAAATGATGTAACAAATAAATAAATAAATAAATAAGTATAATAATGTGATACACCATTGGCATGTTTTGTAACCACAGTTGTTTTAAGATATAAGAAAATCTACGATTTTTACCAATAAATCAAATTTATATATTAATAGACAAGCATGTTTCTTTTCCTCCTTTTTTCTCAGCTTGTGCGCATCGTAGAATAAATCCCTGCATACAGTTAGAAAGGTATAATCCGTTATATGAGCAGAATCCCATTATAATTTTCATCGGCTCCCAGGACTACGCCATATATGCTCTCAAAGTGTAGATGTTAATCTTTTGGAAGAAGGAAAATTTATTGAATAATTTTACAGCTGTTGTAATAGCCTATATACGCTAGCAAATCAGGAAGAACAGTTATTTAACTTATAAAACATTCTAAAACTAATTGGCTTAAGATCAAATGAATCTTTTGTTGAATTTTGACCATTGGGCGATCCCAAGTTAAATACTGCATAAGCTCGATTACCACAATAATTACTACATTACATAAGAATTTATCGTTTTTTAGATTAATATTTTGAAGGTATCATAAATATCTTTTGAAAGACTCTGTTTTGATTTTTAATAATCCTACTGTAGTATATAGCATTTATCACTTAATTTACCACAATGTCGCTTTCTATATTTGGATTACAAAACTTTTCCTTCTGGAGATTTTCTAATCGTTTGGACTGCGAGATGCTTGAAATTCTTACTAATCCTATATTTCTCTTAATTTCGAGAATTTGTGTATACACATCACAATTTGTTTCCTATTATTTTTGTTTAAGTCGTGGACGTTACATATTACATGTGTTATAGATAGATGTTTATAAATCTAATATATTCTATTAACATTTATATGTTAATATTAATTACAACTGATTTAATTGTTGTTAAACAACATTATTTAAAAACATACTTATTATACATAGCATTTTATTTCAATACAATACAAATGTTACTTTTAGCTTTAAATCAATGATATCAACCAATCCAATGTTGTGAATATCTGTAGTCACCCAAATCTAAACGTATTTACAGCTGATTATTTACGGATGTTTAAAATGCTTTATTCAAGCCCAATGTTATTTTAATGAGGGATTTTTAGATTTCAGTGGTGGATAGCACGTTTATTTTCAATCCGAATCAGTTTTTGGCGGAAACAACTACAGACCAAGCTCTATCCAACGACACCGAAAAATTTAAAACCTGTTGATGAAAATTGTAGGAGGAGTTCTCCACACACAAAAAAACCCCTTAGCATATTAAAGTATAGATTTATTTCAAGATTTTGTTCATTAGATATCATTCACCATTTAGAAATGTTTAAGTTTATGTCGCTAAGGGTCCTTCAAGAATATTTATATTTAATAAGAATAGTCTGGTAAGTGTATAGTAAGTATAGAATAAGAATAGTAAAGTGGGTAGTAAATAGTGGATGTGTCATTTTGTGTAACATTTTGGTCACAACAGTGGTAATTACTCTCGTTTAATTTATAAACATAATTTAACTTTGAAGTATAGAGTAACTTTTACTAAAAAATCTCTTCATTCATCAGATTCGTAGTTTTCATCATAGGAGCAAAAGCGGCTCTTTTTAGTGCGCAATCGAGTTTTTAAAAACGATTCAGCACTAAAAGACACTTTTGCTCCGAGTGATGAACAATGTTTTTTTTATAATAATGCGGAATAACACTTTTAATCGTTAAAAATATTAAATATAAAGTTGTATTTTTAGGTTATATTTACCAAGTAAATGATATACAGTGTTTACATTTCTGTTATTTACAAACAATGCTTTAATAAAATATTTGAATTTCACTATTCTGCATAGAAAATTAATAAATAACACTTATTAAACAGCTGACTTTTCAGTCCTTGGACCAAACAAATATTCCAGGACAAAAAGAAGCGTTTTTGGTACCATTTAGAGAACAAAAAACAGGCTGATTTTGTGCAGAATGATAAAAAGAGTATTTTATAATTGATTGATCAATTTTAAAATATATCAATTGACATATTACTTTCTCCCACTATACCATAGTATATGGAGAAAGTATTGTTTTCGTCCAAATTTTTGAATTTGAGTTGTTTGTGGATTTATCCATTTTTGTGCCCCCTGAGTCCAAAAAAATGGTTTTCAGAGTGATGTCTGTGTGTGTGTGTGTGTGTCCGTGTGTCCGTGTGTCTGGATGTAAACAGAGCTAGAGAATGCCCCCATGGTCCGATTTTGATAAAATTTGGTATGTAGGTCCAAACTCACAATAATTCCAGGCGTTTTTTTCATTTTTTAGAATTTTTGACTTTTAAGGGTTGTTTACCCCCAAAAACCCTCAAAAATCGTCAAAAATCAAAATTTCTCAAAAACGGCTCTAACGATTTTGATTAAAATTTTATGGTTTATTAAGCTTAAAATGGTGAATAAAATGACACCACCCGCATCTCCGAGAAAATGCGCGTTCAAAAGTTATGGAGTAAAATGTGTTTTAAAAATCAATTTTTTGGATTTTCAAAGTAGCTGTTGTCTCGAAATAAATTTTACTTATCACCATTAAATCAAGTCCAAAAAACTAAATAATCCAGTACTTTAAATTATTGCTCTACGTCAAGTGGTTGCGAAGAAAATGCAAATTTTCGTTTAGCGGTAAACGCAGTACGTTGTTAAAAGTCACAGCCGCGTGTAGTGTCAAACTCGCGCTGCTCAGCTGGTAGCTATCCGACTGAGTCTTAAAGACATTAATGTTTGAAGCTTTTAACACATTTTTTATATTGTTGGGAGAAAGTATGTGTCAGTTAGCTGATACCGTTTATTCTTATGAAGTACCTAATCTAATAACATATTTAAAATTCTTCAAAATTATAAGTGTTGATAATGTTGTCAACGTTTTGATCATCTTAGTCATAGTCACTTAGTGAATCTATCCCACGCCAAATGAAAGGGCACCAGCCATAACCCAATGTTTGATTTTACCTCACATGTAAAAGCACTTTATCATGGAATCTCTAAATTTTCAAGGCTCGTTGTTTTTTCCCTCTTTTATCTCTTATTGCTGTTGTCATTGATCTGAGTTTGCAGCTTGTAAAACTACTACCGACTTAACAGTTTAATATTTTTAGTAAAATCCAGTTAACATTGAACTCTAAGCCGATCCAGTAACATTGAAAGTTTCTTTAACATGTAATTCGACCACATGACGGGTCAGCTGAAGGTATAGGTTTTCGGCTTCGGTGTCTGGGTCTTTTGGCTGCCACGTCTCTGATAGATCGCCGATCACAACTTGTTTACGATCATGCCTTGACGTATTTCGTTAAAACTTGGTCACCCATCAGATAAACAACTCTCAAACTTGTCGGCCCTTCGTTAGTGAACCACGAGTTTTCTAATCCCCCTTTAAATTTGTATTTTATGGCCAATATTGTAAATAAACTCTCCGATTTCAAGTATGGAGATGAAGAAAGACCGTGATGAAGACTTTTGATTAGATGTGTATCCTGGTAAGTTTACTGAAACTTTAGAAGGTTAAAGTATACAAATATTAAATAGCCTTGGAGGTCAGTGATATTATTTTGGTTTGTCTCTCTTTCAGAAATTTTTACTGTTAATCTTATCACTGATAAAACGAGATATTAGTATTGTCGCTGGCCTTTAACTCTGATTAGTAATAATACTCACGGCTGGACATTGAAATATTTTACCCAGCCTGAATCGAGGATTCCCAATTAATCATCCCCCAAGCCAGCACCGTTACCGCTCCCGTCTCCATCACTCTCCCTTCCCTCGCCACCAAGGCGGTCGTCTCCCGGCACAACACTATACGGTCGGCCCCGTCAATGCCCGATCGGTCAGATGCCCCTTCTTACACGTTTAACGACCACTTTATGGCACTAACCGTACGTTTATGGCCAAGACGTAGGTCAGTGTCGCGCGTAAACTTAGTTTTATTTCAAGAATTGAATGAAGTGCCATTTTATTATGGCGGGCGCGGCGCGGCGGCTGCTGGTGCCGGCCGCACGTCATTTTATAGCGTGACGTGCCCTTCTGAGCGTTTATGTCTGTGGTGACGTCATGGCCCAAGGCCACAGATGTCGAACAGCTGATTTTTAGGAGGCCATTGACCCCGAGCCTGCGGAGCCCGCCGGCTTTACGACATGTATTTACAGGTTATGTTTCTTCGTTTGGAATGCACTTTTGTTCCGTATCGTACATATTACTGTATTTAATAAAAAATATATATGATTATTTTTATTTTATTCATTTTTTGTGCTTTAAGGAGCCACTTAAATTAGTCTGCGTAAATTTTTAAGTTTTATCTTTTGCACTTTTATGCTCTTAAAAGACTATACTCCACCACGTCGTTTTTATATATCCTAGAATTATTTAAATTTGCTTTTATGCCAGCCAAGAACCTATATAGTATGTTTATGTTATTTTTTGCAAACCCCCAGATGTTCATAAAGATACAAATATATTTGTATATACATTTTAATTGCTAAAATTCTTTTACTCATATGTCAGTGAAATTGAACCATCAAGTAATTCTATCAAATAAAAAGAAATTCGTAATGGTAAATTTTAAATATTTGAGATATTGAAACATAAATTACTTTTTTAATTTGCATATACAATTCAATATATAATTTGCAATGAAAGGTTTTCACTCCCATTACATAAACTTTGACAATTAAACTGGCTTTGACTTTAGGATTCTCCTAAATTTATTCATCAAAATATGTAAATTTCTAATTTACTTAAATACAATAATATTTTAGTATGTAAAAATGTATGCTCTGTTCGAAATGGAAAATAATTGTTACATTACAGAATCCTTCTGAATAATGTATTTGCAAAATAAAAAATAAAACCCATTTTTTGTAGAATATGAGTTTTTTTACTTTCACATTATTGATGAATAAATGAACGTTTTCACTATTTCACTTTATTTAAATACATTTTATTTTGTTATTTAGACCTACATTTGTTTGTTTTTCAATCTTATCGAAGCAGTAATAGTGAATTATAATATACCTCAATTTTTAAAATTCCAGGTTTTACGTGTGGCAGTAGGCTTAGTAACGCCACAAATTAATTTCGCCCAGGTTAGAGCACGCTCGACCGCAACCTGCTCCATTTGCGATGCGGTACCAGAAGTGACGCATAGCCGGTGCCGCAGTCTGCCAAGGAGTGCCCCAACTTTGCAGACTCGGACGTCGGGGAAAGTTTACCTATAAAGAATAATTACTTAAAGAGTCCAGGGTCGAGGGTCGGGTAGCAAGGAGCTGGGGAGCGAAGTCTTGCCAGATTGGATTGCTCTTCGTCTATTGTGCACTCTGTTAGCTTAATGGGATTGGAGGCAGCGTCCGCGATGCTCGCTGGTCCTTGTCACTTTCGCCATCTCCTTCCTGCAAAAGAAAATGCTATGTGGAATCAACAAAGTTGTGGGGAAAGAATATCTTAGATGCTTTTGTAATCTAGGGTACTCTTCGAAGATGTTTAACGCTGTATGAATATTTTGACGATTCCATACTCATAAGACCACTAATCTTTACAAAAAAGTAGTGACAAATGACCAAAATTTCAGAAAAATTTATTTAAAAACTATTTCTGCATGCTACTAAAAATAATACAATTTTCATAATCTTTGATTATCATTTTACACTATATTTTTAATTGTCTTTGATAAATAATTTGACGTGTTTCAATGAAAGGATCTATTCTTCTCACAAAGTGATTCTGTCAGAAGAAAACGGAAATATGTCCAAGGGTCAATACATTTCCACAAATGTCAACTTACATAATTTTTTTCTAAATAAAAACTCGAAAAATCAATAATTTAACAAAGAATTTACTTAATCAAAATCTTTTTAAATTTTATGAGAAATTAAAATACCTAAAGGTAATTTTACGCCAATTTGCCTACTTGTCATTCCACACTAAATGGACTACAATATGACTACATGGCTGCACAGCTCATGATCGTATATGACTAGCAGTACTAGGAATATAACGGTAACCGATTGGCTATAATTTACGCCTTGAAGTAATTTACATAGCTTTCAAACGACTTCGTGCTTGAACCTCAACCCCAACCTTCTACCATTCGCGGTCGCAGTACAATATTGCTGTAGCACATTTCCTGCATGATCTCTTGCATATTACACATGCTGTAAGTAAAAGTATCCTTTCTTCTGATTTCATGACATTACATTTTCGTTATTTTATTGATTGTGTTATGCTGTATGTTCTCAACCGTACACGTTCTAGCTCATGGGTTGCGTAACTTTCACTGGCAGAAAATCTTCAAAAAGTTTTTTTTTTCAGTGGTTAATTTCTAATGTAAAAGGAGATTATTAATGTAGATTCCTTTAAAATCAATTAAATATAACAGTCCAACTCATGTGAATGTAATTTTGAAATATTAACAACAAAAGAAATCCCCACTCAATTGAAAACCTGATGTTTACGACATGTTTGAATATAATTTATTGAATCACTTAAATTCCATGTGGTGTGGACGATTTTTCACAACAATAGCTCTCAGATAGAAATCAGGAGGATAATTTCCATATCTTAATAAACTCAACTTTTGATTACAAGCTATTTAATAAAAATTGCACCCAATCCTATGATTCAGATAAAAATTGTAAATAGATTCATATAAAACTTGGCCTATTTAAAATAGATTTGTTAAATACATAGAACTATTTGCATGGTTTCTTTCCTTAACAATTTTAAAAATCATCAAGAGTTAATTTTTTTATTGAGTTTAAAAATAATAATTGATAGTTCATATTATTCTTCGCACAAAATTACATGATGTGAATATCAAGTTTATGCAATTTTATAAAAATAAAGTTTCATATGTCATACTTTATAAAATAATTTTAAAGTTCATTTACCTCGACTATCTTACTTGTGAATAACTTCGGAACAAAATATTTCTCATTTTGAAAAAAGAAACTTAGGTCCCGTATATCTGGAAAACAACATTTGTGTTTGTTCGTGTCTCAGGGTTAATCCGAGTTTGGAAGGGAGGCCAAGTTAAGGAGGCTGCAGGAAGCATTTCGGGCAGTTAGGGCCAAGTGACGGCGCCGCAGAGCAAAAAGTTGAGCGGAATTGTCGACGCGTCTAATTTAAAAAGTTGGACCGCCTCAGGCTCGGATTGGGCAAACATGAAGGAATTTACATTTTTTGTCAAGGATAAATGTGACTTGTCATTTTCTCCCCGGAAGGAAGTCCCGAGGTCTGGTAAATTAAGTCACTCGCTTCTTTCTTCCACTGGTCTCATCACGACTCGAGTGTTCGCCGAGGCAGGGCAAGAGTTGAAAATTAATTTTTGACTTTACCCTAGATACTTCTAATGAAACCGCCTTACTTCTAAAATTAAATGCAATATAACTTAACTGATATTTTTTTATTTAAAGAATGTTTAACAAAAATCTATTGTTACTGACCAGCATGAAATAAACATATTTCAATAGGCTACGGTTTTCATAGAATAATATAAAATGTGTCTTGAACTAATGATAACGTGACAGGAACACTAAAAATAACAAAGAATGAAACTCTTAAACATCTACTACGTTTGCCAGTTGTCATATTTGTGAGTTATTCCCACCGAAATTATGAAATCATTAGTTATTGATGTATACGGCTTGTTTAAATTTATTTTATAGTATCAATTTAATTCAAAGTGGGGTGAGTATTTTTCAAAGCAATAAAATGAAAACTTGGCTGGTGAATTTGAATCTATAGCTTTATTTTAAAAAGTGTGCAAATAATTCTGATAAGAGTTTGTAACTTTGCGGTTGGTGATTATAACTGGTCCTACGGCCGATCGATTTATCCGTTGCCGATCAGCACGGATCTCAGGTAATCCTCGCAAATCCGTCCCCGCGGCGCGGCGGCGTCGGGAGTCGGAGGTCTGAGTCGAGAAGCAGTAAATAAGAGTTTCTTTGAAAAGAGCGGCCATTTTGCGCTCCCCTCCCGCGAGCGCGCTCGACTCCAGGGACAAAACATTTCCCATAAAAAGTCCAGTCTTACGATATGTCACACTTTCTAAAAGCATTTCAAAATAAATTCCACTCCCCCGTCCACGACTCCCACCGTCTAAGGTAGGTTTTTTATTAACCCGCCGACACTGCTGCTCTCCCACCTATGATACCGCCCGCCTAATCGAAAACCGCGCTGTTTTTCACCGCTATTAGACTCAGGACTTTCAATAATTTGCTGGACGTTGTTGTAAAAACACTATTTTATGGGTTGATTTGATCTGGAATAGAACTGCTTCCCCGACGGTCCTGCGACCAAAACACAGAATTCTTATGCAATCGAACGCGTGGGGTTTATCTGCATTTCTGAAAAGAAAACAGCAGTTGATAGCGGTTAAATAAAAAATTATTGATTTTTCGACTTTTGTAAAAAAATTCTTATAAATTAGCCTACATCATCAGTAACTTTTATTTTTCGTTTATTGTGAGAAATTTCTATAATAAAAATAATATAAATATCAATAACTATGAAATAAAATGGAAAAATCTTTATTTCAGAACAGAGAAATACAATACATAATTACATCAATGAACAAATGAAATTGATAATGACATTATTGGCTATAAAATTAATGTAAAAAACAAGAAAAATAATAAAAATTAATAAAACCATATTTTATTAATAGTAGTTTAAGCAATGGTTGTATTAAAAATGCCATCGAGTCACGAATGAGATTCGGTCGTGTTCCAAATATCTCACGAGTGGCTTAAAGGCTGAATACAGTTGTTGCATACACTATTTTATCTAATCTACAATCAAAATAATTTCGGTAAATTAATGAATAGAATGTCTTAATTTTAAAGGTTATGGACAATCACCCATCCAAAACGTAGCCACGCCTTAATCGTAATGGAACAACCAGCTAAAGTGCGAGTAGAGTATTTTCTATTACAACAAAGGCCTCGTCAAGCTCTCAGTTTTCTACAACCTGAATGTGAATGTAAAACCTGAACTTTCAAGGCCTAAACGGGCTTAAATTTGGTTCAATAATGTACATCTTAACGATGTTACGTATAATGCGCTATCTATAGGTGTTTGTTGCTACTGTCGTAGGTAAAAGCTCTTCTAATGCTGAGTGTTTTGGGTGTATTTAACGCGCGAATAACACGAGGAAAATTATTTTATGTTGATACTATAGTTATATCCAAAAGATAGCGATTATATTTATTTTTCCCGGTATATTTTCACAGAAGCTTTGTTTATTAAGATGATTTTTAATATAAATGTATAATTTATATGCATGTACAATTCATTCAACTATTTCACTGCATGTTGTATTTATAAAAATAAGTTAAATACAGTACTTGATTTAATTTGAGTCTATTTTAAGTAAAAAATAATGGAATTATTTTTGTAGTATACCTGCAAGTGTATTATCATAATAATCAAGTGTTTTTTAATGTGCATAATAGCTTTGTGTAAGATAAAGATACATAAATTTACATCATGAATATACTATCCCTTTTCTAGTTCGAAAGCTAAATAAACTATTAAACTTAAGTTGCTCTAATTGGGTAGTGAAATGGGGGTAGTAATAGATTAATAATAATATGTAGTGTGAAAAGGTACTATAAGTAACCGCTACTCAACTGACAACATCACTGAACTTACTGAGATTCTGATAATAAATGATTGGCTAAAAAATACACTTGCATTCCATGTTCACACGAACCAATTTTTATTAGTTGTGTTAAATGGTTATGAAGCAAATTTACACACGATTGCCAAAACGTTTATGTATGTGTGGACGTACATTTTAATATGTTAAAATCAGGGTAATAACCAAGTGTGTAAAATCTTATTAAAGTGATTTCTTGAGACGAAACGTTTGGTAAAAAATTATTTCTATAAGCGTTTTTACGTGTATTTCTGTCAGCCAATTTACACCTTAAATCCACAAACTGCGTTTTTTCGTTGGAGAGTTTATTTTAGTGCGTTAAATTGCTACCACTTTATTTCCAAAATTGTTTGAAACTTTGAAATATCTCACGTCGTAATAGCCTCGTAAAACGCGGATACGGGCGATAACGTAGGATTAGAGGTCTGAACCATCTCCACCGGTAGTTAATCGAAACTGGTTCTGCAAAAATCTAAAATCGCCAACGGTAAGTTCGCAGGTGACCGCTAAGGTTTTGCACATGACCTGTTTCTTGCTACCCCCAGGTAGTTTCAAATTCTGCAGGGCAAGTCAGCCCCAACTAAGGCTCTATTTGAATTCAGGAGCGCTGCGCCTCCCTCCTCCCTTCCCTCCTCGGTCGGATGCCCTCATCCGGGTCCCGGATATCAAAATGACCGTTGCCACTCTCCAGGATTCGGTCTCGATTAGTTGACAAAGACGTATTTCCGTTTTATTGCGGCAAACCCTTTACCACCGGTCACATCTTTGTTGCCTGTATTACAGTCATTTGAACTTAATTAATTGACTGCAATTGACCAATTCTATTTTTGGGGCTGTAAAGTTGATATGATTATATGACTCGGTATTTTTTCATCTCATTGACTTATTTAAGAAAGGGCCCTTAAGGTGCACGTTTAATCATTAACGTTATTGGAAAAATCATGAGGATATGGACTGTCGAATAATTTCTTTTATTGTTTAAAGCCGTTATTGCAAATAGTAAATTTATTTTAAAATGCAACATTTATCGTTTCTTGTTTTGAAATCTGTCATGCGATTGGAACAGTATCATAAAATGTAATAAGTAATAATAATGCAGATAATGGTTATTCTATGAACTGGTACTTGGTGTCATAGTGAGTATAATAAAAATATCTAGTTATGAAGTCAGTCTTTAGGCATCATTTTCATGCAGTATATTGATTTAGACATTACAGACTGTATAGAGTGTACTGTTTCCTATAGTGGTTAGTTAATCAAATCTAATATGATGAGATGTGAAATCCAACCCCGCCTTCTAGTAGGAAAAATTTGGAAACATAACATAGTTACTGTAGTAAGAGAATATTCTTGAATTCATACACAATGTTTAGTATCTGACTTTTTTATCTGATGCTGACATTTTTACACCAATTCTTTTATTAATAATGGCGAGCTTCTAATAAGCTAACTGTATGGTTAAATTCCTATTATATTTGTTTGTTTTTAGCAGTAAAGTTTATAGTTCGTAAAAAAACTATTCCTTTACACCACTAGAAATGTGTCTTCTTATAATACAAAATTCTATGGTAAGTTTATAACTAAATTTTTTAACAAATTTTGATTCATCAATAATGACTTTTATTGTTTGTTAACTTTTCCACAATGTACATTTAGTTAATAATTAAAACCTATATGAAGATCTGAAAAAAATATTCTATATATTTCACCTGGAATTTTTAACTTAAACCAGAACCATAAAGTCATATATTACAATGCAGTAACATAATTCCTAACAAAATGGCTTCCTTGAGTCATTTGTTTATGAGTTATACCCCCCAATTTAACCCGTCCCTTGTCCCATCGGGATTCCACGTCTGTTAACATACGACGGGGGTTTAAATCGAATGGGGAACTAATATCCAAAATTGGTTCGGACCGTTCTGGGGGGGGGGGTGAAGTTTACCTCAGGGCCCGTAGATGTTACCCAGGAGGCCGGCGGACATGGCAACAATCAGCCGACAGTATACGGGGAGGAGCAGCAGGCACTAGCGTGTAGATACACTAGCATGTCGGCCTGTCTAGTGTCAGAGATGTGTTTACTGGTACAGGTACAGAGATCTGCTTAACTTCTGGATCGGTGGAAAAATATACTCTACGATCGCCTGTAACACAAAGAAAAAAAAGCTTGTAAAAGCAACGCATCTACTGCATCTGGTGATTCATTTGTTTTCCTTGAATTTTCGACGTCTTTTTCACTAGTTTCTTCAATTGTATAATATACATCGAGAAAATTGCAACACCTTAAAGATTTCTTGTTTAACATATTATTACTTTTTTGTATATAGAAAACTACTGTAAATAAAATAACTAGCCTACAATATTCCAGTTACAGTGATTTGAAAATAAAACTAACTAATCGACTTGTCATTACTGTGCAAACCAAATGTTTTTTTACTTCTAAAAACTTTGAAATATCATACCTAAATTAACAATAATCACACGGTATTTTAAAACTTTAGAGCCCTGGGAAACTGTACAAACAAACCACACAAAAACTGTTTTTAGTGTAAAAATAATAAACAAAATCACTCTGTAATTTGTGAAATTTTATAAATAATTTAGATTGCTGTATTCTACAATAAAGCAAGTCAATTAAAGTCAGTTATAAGTAGGTTAATATTATACATTTGATTCGTATCACCTGTGTATCCCTTTACTGTCGTAAAAAGCATTAAAAAAATAATTTTTCTCTTTGAGAAATGTCGTTTATCTGTCACTGCAATGATTAAAATAATACACAACTTTTCCCTGGCCATAAACGATCCAAATATCAGTAAACAAATCATTTCTTATTTTTTCACCCTAATGTAATTGATTATTTACGGAAAAAATGTACGTCTTTAACCTATTTGGTGATTCACGTTCCTTATTTTTAAATTTAATTAATGGTTATGAAATGTTTTGAAAGAAATGACATGTTAAATACGATACTACCCAAAACCACAAGTTGACAAAATTCAGTCCATGACTTGAAGATAATTTGCTTAATTTGTTTACCCGGGAAACTCGTGAAGTTGCAGCTCCTCGCAGAATAACAACGGGATCAAACGCGATATAATTATCCACGAGTGATTTATGCTATCGGCGAAAGAAACTTGGGCGATTCCGAAACTCGGCTTCAAAAGTTTTAATTCGTTTTGACTTCATATCTGCCCAGTCAATTTTCGCTCGACGTTTCAGAGGCCTTTCTGCAAAATGGATTCTGTAAAGTATTTCTGAAAGCAAAGTTTCGTCGCTCGAGTGGGGGAGTTATGCCAATATCTGAAGGGTTGATAAAAGTTTATCGCAATCGGTGCGCGCCGACTGCGCGACATTCTCATAACGAAACACTCGCTCAGATCTTAGCCGAAACGGGGCATTTCCCACTTTGTGCAAATTTATGAATACACTTTATCTAGTTTGAAAAATGATTATTAATTTTTCACTCCACTTTCAACTGCATTTTAAACTGTGTTGTATAATTTTTTATTCACTTTATTTTACTTTCAAACA
This sequence comes from Neoaliturus tenellus, assembly GCA_030545055.2. NCBI lineage: Eukaryota > Metazoa > Arthropoda > Insecta > Hemiptera > Cicadellidae > Neoaliturus > Neoaliturus tenellus. The sequence goes on from CM061535.1 coordinate 16,414,957, forward strand.
CCAAATGGCAAATGACTACCACAAAACAACAAATGAATAATATTTTTGAGAAATAAACTTGTAACAAAATTATCTCTAAAATATCATTTAATATTTGGTGTTATTATATTTGAATTAAAAACTTTCGAAACAATATGTAAAATGTTTAACAAGTGTAAAGCCAATGTAAAAGGATTTGTAGTATTATACAAAAAAATTATAACTGCTTGTTGAACATAATAAAAAAATATAATTTAGTACATACGAGACGAAATATATTCAGGTTTATTTACATTAGCTCAGTTTTTAAGACAATGTTCATGGCAGTGGTTATGATCATCATGGGTTGTTATGGTTGGTTTAACAACCATATGGTATGGTTGTTTAACAAATGTAAAGCCAATATAAAAGAAATTGTAGTATCATACAAAAATATGATAACTGCTTGTTGAACCCAGTAAAAAATATAATGTAGTGTTTATATTTTGTCTCAGTTTTTAAGACAATTGTCATGGCAGTGGTTATGATCAATATGGGTTGTTATGGTTGGTTGGTTGTTATGGTTGGTACCAACCATATGGTATGGTTGTTTAACAAATGTAAAGCCAATATAAAAGAAATTGAAGTATCATACATAAAAATTATAACTGCTCGTTGAACCCAATAAAAAAATATAATGTAGTGTTTATATTTTGTCTCAGTTTTTAAGACAATTTACATGGCAGTGGTTATGATCATCATGGGTGGATATGGTAGGTTTGCGCTATATTTAAATTAAAATAATGAACATCAATATTTTATTAATATTCGATACACATTTGATCACCTGCTTGATAGCTCAAAATTAGTTTTATGTTTAAAAAATCTTCTCTAAAAATCCCTAAATACTACACACACATATATAAAACCATATAAACTTATAAAATCAAGAGTATCTTCAAGAATCCCCTTCAAGAATCCCATGAATTTCCTTCATTTGAAATGTCGCTCCCACTCGATCTAGTTTTACTTGTAATATCTCAGTTAGTTTGGATTTGTTTGCCAGTTAAATCCCAAACTCATTGGAATCTTTCCGTCAACGGCGTCGCCATGGGCACGTAATTATAATGTGACATCGTTGAAGGATTTATGAGTCGGAGGGTGGAACCTAACTGTTTCCAACTCAGCTTCAACAAACTGACGACTTTGAAAGTTTTAGATTAGTTTCTGTCAGCGTAAATAACACAATATTTCTGTTGAAATAGTTGCATTAATGGTATGGAACAAATTGTTTCAGAAATCATAAAATATATTGTATAGAACTCTTTATGCTGTAAAATATTCAGGACTGAGGGATTTATATTAGTTTAAAACTTATATCTATATAATAAAGTTCCTGATTTTACAATGTTGAACAGGTAGTTGCAGATGTGTAGTATATTATAATTTAAAATAGTTTCCGTTTCAAAACTAAGAAAAACTGCATTCGTATTTCCTTAATAGGCAATATTAAAGTATCTCAATTACTGTAAAATTTAACTGTCAAATAATTTGAATAATTTTAAAGTCAAAGAATACCTGAAAAAATTGAACTGAACATGTTTTGTATTTTATTTTTTAATAATATTTATGGATTAAGGAAAACAATTGAAATTGCTACTTACAATAAAAAAAATCCCTTATGTCACTACTTCTTTGCTTTTTGATGATTTAGTTTGATATATTAATATAAGAATCTTAAAAATTCATCATGAATATTTTTTTTTTGCTGAAAACGAAGCTTATTAGTACTTAGTTTTCCAATGGTTATTCAGCATGCTTAATGTTTGCTTATTTGTTTCTTATTTATTTTCTCTAATTATCATTCTACATGTTCACCACACTGAAATTATTTATATGATATATATGTGTTTGTGCATCTTGCATTTACCAAGGAATGTACAGTTATGATTATACCTGCTTGTATGATTAGATATTTGCTCTTACAAAGTTTATATTGTTCTAATAGTATTCGTGTGTATGTACTTGTTGTATATATTTTTGTGTGGTTTTTGGCCTCTTTCATAGTTTTGTAGAATCTTGAAAAGATTGCCTGTTTTTGTGTGAGATCCATGCTTTTTCTATTATAATTTAGTGTTAATCGTGATTTGTATAAACTATTGTAAATGACTATGTCCGTTGGAAGAAATAAATAATGGATGAATTAGTTTTGTAATCTGTAACCTTTGTCCACATTGTAACAGTATCAATTGATTTGCATACATTAAGCTATTAAGTAATGGCATGTAAAATAATTATAGGTTATTTGTATTTATTCATACTTCAGTAATCTGGGTCGATTTTCTGAAGACCATTTGCCACTAATTTTGTAATGAATCACGTAAAAATGGATTTTCTGTAATTCAATAAATGCCTGTAGGAATCCTAAAGACGAATTAGGGTTTATAAACAACACCATACTGAGGTTTTATTGAGGTTATTTTGAAAGGCTATGTTTCGTGAATTCCTTTTTTGTTCTACAGCTGTCATTTTAATTACTAAAAAATTAACAAAACTAGAAACACTAGGATGAATTTCTATCATAAAAATACTCGTTGAATAATTTATAGCAAAAGATAAAATAATCACAAGGGTGTTTATTTTACTAGATAAAGATCCCAATTTAATTCAATCTACTTACTGAGTTTAGGATTCATAAACAAAATAAATTTTTAAATCTGTTAGGAGTAAACTTATGAAAAGGTTTCTTATTTGCTAGATAAGAGAAAAAGCACAAACGTATTCTGACAATATTGCCCACAACTCAAAAGGCTTTCACTGAAATGGATTTTGAAAAATATATCTGAAAGCAAAGTTTGGTAGCCTGAGTGGAAAAGAACAGATACACGTAAGCACTATTTGGTTCGCCCACTTTATTTATTTTCCCTTCGAAATATTTCACTTAGCTTTTACCTTTGAACGAAAAATAGTTTGCAAAATGTTACTACTAAATATTCATGTATAAATAAGTTTTTCGTAAAAAATAAAAATATTGCGATTGTACCATGACCCACAGAAATAAAATTTATTGCAGTTATGTTACAGAAAGCTTGAGATGTTTTTGAAATTAATTTCTAGTTGTGGTGATAGTGGTTTAACTTTATAGTTTAACGTAAACCTTACAAAACTATTGTAAATTGCCATTACATGTATGTTACATATTTTTGTATTTTATAAAAATTATTTTTGGTTAAATTTTTACTTTGTAAAATTTTTGCAATTTAACTTTTGTTAGTGATTATTTTGGTCCAGGTTTTACAACGACCATAACCTATTCCTAGTTTCACTTCAGTTCATAAATAATGAAAGTAAACCGAATTAATTCATTGACTAGTCTTGTCTTACAATGCTGTAATGTAAATCTTTTGGACTGGTGGCTGTTCTAAATAAATATTTTTTCAATTTAATTTCATAATTATGTTTTTTCACTATTAGCTATTAAATTCGTTTAAAAATGAATAGTACTGATAGTTCATCATGGTGTGTGTCTCAAGAGTTTATTCTGAACTGTTTTAGCGGACGGTTTGTCTGAGGGCTATTGTCTGTTAGGTGAAGGCGTTTTTTGAATGTTTTCCAGCCTTTTGGAGTTACGCAACATTTCAAACCTAGTGAGTAAAAAAGAATTCTACGCGTTGACTTTCTCTTTTTAACAAAGGTTGTGTAACACTTTTTGCTCGGGTTAGGTGAAACGGTGATTTACTGCTGACTATTGCGTAGGCCCTTTTATAATTCGAACCCTTTCCTGATTTATAACACGGCCGGTGTGAGTTTCACTTTCCACCATCCGTCCGTCCACGGGCTGTGCCCAGAGCTAGCCGAAGGGCAGCCGCAGGGGAGGACTCTCGATTCAACTCTTTTTCACCTGAAAATAAATAGTTTCTCACTGTAAACCAACCAGAACGCAATTCGTTTTTTAATATATATCATGAACGATTTAAATAAATGTCTTACTATCATCAATTTGAAAATGTAACAACCCTCACGAGGAAAATTTAAATACGTATATAGTTAGTTCAAACTTTTCAATACAAAATGAAGTAATTTCAAATAGTTTGTTTACGAAATTATAAACATGAAGCATCACGGATGAAATTTAGTCGTCAGGAACAAGAAAAATGAATTGAAATATTAGTCAAATTGTGACGGCAGTTAAACACTCTTACTTTGATGAAATAGGGTACAAAATATTTCAGCCATTCAAATCATAAAGCAATATTCTTTATGAAGTTTCAGGAAAAATATTTTAATTTATATTAACAAGAAAGGTAATAAAATATGGAAAAATATGGAATAAGGGAAAATATGGAAAAAATATGGAAAATATGGAAAAACGATGGAAATATGGAATAAGGAAAAATATTTTAATTTATATTAACAAGAAAGGTAATAAAATATCTAAAATAAAAGTACAAGCACTTGATTTAATAACTACATTATCTTTATTGCACTCATTCAGAAAATCTGAAACTATATTGTTTGATTTGGCTGAGCAAAGAAATAGGATAGAAAACCGTTTAAAGAAGAAAAACAGAGGAAGAAAGAATAGATGGGATGTGAGCAGAGCACTTACAAGATTGTGATACCCGACCAGCTCTTGTAAACTGTTTACCAGCTGCGCGCCACTGCAGATCAAAGATAAATGTCGACTTGTTCAATTTAATAAAACGTCGAGCCTAATGACATCTATTATAATAATCACAAGCGCAATCCCCATCTGCTAAAATTAGTCCGAGTCCCCTTTCACCGCTGTTCCCTTAATTCAAGCTTGTTCAGAGTGCGATTTTCTTTTGGCAACGGCCTCTGACTTTTGTTTACCCTCGTCTTGGGAATGCAAATTTTCAATGAATTTTAAACACGGAGCCTCACTCCGGAGAATTCCGTGTTTACTTGCCCCCCCCCCCCCCCTAACCATCATCTTGTTTCACTTATGTTTGAAAGTCGTAATTACAATTGGTCTGAGAATATTTACAACTCTGCATTCAGCAAAGCGTTTGCTAACTAGTGTTACTTGGCTTACCCATATTTTTTTAAAGTTGTGTATAATTTATAATGTCGTAATTTAACTGAGATGCGGAAAGTTACGTTTGCTTCATTAATCAACTTTAAAAAATTATTATTTGACTTTAAAATATATAGGGGTTTTTTTAAAAATATGAAAACGTAGGATTTAAAAAAAAAAATGCTTTTCTTACAGTGTCATAAGAAAACTAAAAAATATATCGCAATATTAGAGGTGAGTTAAAGATGTGCATGTAAATGGGCGTTCTTAAAATAACCTAAAATATTTCATGTCTGTCTAGAAGTACACCCTATAAATCCATGCTAATGAGGGTTGTATCTTTATATTTATATTTATACTCCCTTTATTTATATTCTAATATGAGTTAGGAGCATATACAAATTTATTATTACAATTATTTATGTATTATTACAAATTTATTATTACAATTATTTAAAATATTTACTAAGCCTATAACGTAATTTGTATTATTTAATTTAATTTATAACTTCATTAAAATGACTCATTAAAGATATAAACCTTGGTATCATCTTAGAAGACCAATAATAAAATCAAAGAATAAAAAACCAAAATAATAAGAATCCAAAATTATCCAAGAAAAAAGGTAATAATAGTGTAAGTGTCAAATTATGGTTCACATAGACATTAAGAATCGGGAACTATAAAAAACACAAACCATAACTATCGGATTGAAAAGACATTTTCTCTACATGGGTATAATAGTTAAGAATTTAAACTAATTCAGTAAAAAAAAGAAACAACTATGCATTATGTTGAGTACAAAATTAGAATAAAATAAATAAATAGAAATAATAGAATTAAAAAAATTTATTGTAAAAGTTGTAACTTTATACATGTCTTTTATGTTTTGTATTTCCACTATAAGTTTTAAATCATTTATACCTATAGAGTGCAGACCGTCTTTAAAATATAAAAGTTCTAGTAGTCTAGTGCTTGGCGGAACGAATTAGCCAAAAAAAAAAAAAAAAAAAACATTTTTAGGGTCCTTGTTCGACCCTACCTATTATAGACTCAATTCTTCCATATTCTTCTTTAAAATCCTTAAAGTGGCTATTTTTAAAATTAAAAAAATAATAAAAAATAGATAGTTATGATTTAACCCTTAAATCTCAGACCCATAATATATTTATAATATGGTTATCAGGACTAAGTATTATCAAGTAAAAATATAATTTTATTCTAAAACCACTAGTTGTTTGGCATCACATTATCTACTTAACGCATATTATATTAGAATTTACGTTAGGTAAATGTAACTATTAATATTTTAGGATAAAGTAGATCTGGAGGAATAACTCAATTTTTCATTTTGCAAAGACGAATAGCATTTCAGTGAAATATCAAATAATTTAGTAAGCACTACCAACTAGGATTTACTAAATTTAGACTCATTTCGGTAAAATATAGTGGGGTACCCAGTATAGGTACCGTTTATAAAAGTCGCTCCTGACTGAAAACCCCACATTACTTAAGAAGTTTTGTCAATATACAACAAGACCGTAAAAAGTTGCTATTGATTATTATACATTTGTAAAGTAAATTACATTTTACATTTGACCAATCCACCCTCTTGGACACAGACTTAATTCAAACATTTTGCCCTCGCTTATGCAGTATAGACGATTTTTGGCTTCAAAAGATAGTGAGGCGCATTTCGGGGGAGGTCGGGGCAGCGGAAGCACATCGGGGCAGAAGTGTGGGGAGCGCCCCTAAATGGAAATATGATCGACAACCAAGGGGATGCTGATGAGATTCGCGAGACAATGCATTCCTCATCTGGCGGGAACACGTGTGTAGAGTACTGTGAGCATGAAATATTGCATACAGCAGATATTCATATGTTGCACGGCATTGCCTTATTTAGTTCATAAACAAATTCAGTTTCATAAGTTTGATATAAAGATGAAAAAAGATGAGGTAAAGTGTTTGTTACCTCAAAGGAATTGTTTACTTTGTTCACATTCTTAAACACTAATCAATACCTTATATATTGAAGTTTAAATTAACGATATGATATTCATTGATAAAACCTTAATACGAAATTTTATAATCATTTATAAAAATCATTCCAACGCCTAAAAAAACTTCGTGCTTGAAAATATACAAACATTAAATACATGAATAGCTTAAAGTTAAGGAACATTAAAAATTTTAACGGCACTGTTTGCTTCAAAGAACTTGGAAATTAGAAAACCAATTTAAATTATGTACTAGTTTGCCAAGCCGAACTGATTATCTTCGTGAGTCCTTTGGCTGGTCGTTTGCTCTTTCCTAAAAGAAGTATTGAAGCATTTTTGTTATTCATTAAAAATAAAATATTTTTAGTTTTAAAATTTTACGATGACTGTCAAAACTTTTTATCAGTACAATTTAAAAAATGTAATTTATACATGACTCAATTTACGACTTTAATGAAAATATTAGCTACCCATGATTAAGGTTTAAAAGATTTTTTATACAAATGAGAATTACCTCCATAGACATTTTCTTAAAACTCTCTTGACATTTTCTAAACTTGTTGTCTATTTTGGCCAAGTTTGAACTCCAAAGTACAAACTTGCGCCCCTCGAACGGCCGGTGCGAGATAAGGGCAGTTACTTGCCCAGGGCGTAATGCCTTGCCATGATTGTGTAGCGGGGTAGCGCAACCCCCCGCCCTCCCTCACCGCACCTAACAGAGTTGTTAACATTCCCTCACTGCCTCAACTTTGGGCCATGCACTTTGAAACGTTAGAGGACATAGACTTCAAGTAAGGACATTGCAAAGTACGCTTTTCGTTGATAAGTACTCCTTCTTTAAAAAAGTACAAATGTACATTTTATTTCTAAAAATACAAAAGATTTTTTCAAAGCTTTTTTAAGGTGTGTTTAAGGTGACTGAAGGGATGCATCACGTAAGATACATTAAGTTAGTAGTTATGCATTCTTTAGGATCGTTTACAAATTAAATATTGTTAAATGTCAAAAGATATAAAACTGTCAAAAACATTTGAGTGTTATTTAATGAATTGTTTCACCCTAATTTAGATTCCACATAAAAATATTTTTTTCGCTTTGAAGTAATGTTAGGAAAATCGAGACTATCACAATCTAGAGGGAAATTGATGTCCTGTTCTTAGCCTAAGGAAGACTTAAAATGTCATTATTCTTAAGTTTATATACATTTTTTTTGTCTTGATAGCTTATGATAACACTATGAAACGAGAATTTTCTTTCAACGGCTTTTTAACAGTCAAAAATGTACAAATTTGTACAGTGCATTTCAAAGAAATCTTGGAGATTAAAAGATTGTTGGAAATAAAGTCCAACCTATATACTTATAAGACTGATTTCAAGTTACTGCTGGCACATTTAAATGCCTGTTAACTTTATCCACATTACTTCTTATCGGAAATAGTTTATGTTACTTATAGGTTTAATGATTTATTGCTTTATTTTAGTTTACCTTTTGAGTTTATTTATGTATTGGGTCGATCGTATACTTTTTAATATCATAAAAATTAAACTAAATGGATAACTTTTGAAGACCGGTCTTCGGTAGTAAAAATTAAATTGTAGATCCAAGCGTCAAAGATTTTCTAGCAAAGTTGTTTCGTGTCCAAACTAACAGATGAAAAATGTCCTTTCCAATCAATAACACATAAATTCATTGAGCAATTGTCTCCAGCCTTGAATAGGGACAAAAGGTTAATTAATAGGACTTGGGGTTAACCAGCCAAATTGAAATGCCAAGTTTGCAAGCAAACTTTATCTATAATGCTAGATAAAGATTACAATATCAAAATTCATAGGAATCATAAAGATTATAAATCATTAAGTCATTAAAAGTATTTGATCTTCTTCCATGATTAAGCACTTATCAGTAAAACATAGGAGTTTTTCCTATAGCTTACCATGCAAAATGGAAATTTCCTAAAAAAAACCTAGAACTAGAACAAAAACTACATTGAACCACAGAGACGTAACAAAGACTTTGTTGTAAACACATACCACAATATGAGTGTCGTTCTAGTAATATCAGCTTTCAATTTACTGTCAATTACTATAATAGTAAAACACCACCAGCAATCTGTATAATACATTCCTCAGTTTCACTAAAAACATGTATGATCAGTATCATAATTGAATAACTTGAAAACTTATTATGTAAGTGATACAATTGTATGTTTTAAAATGTTATAAATACTCTAAGAATTGAAAATAATCTTCAAACAACTAACTTTAACAACTTATATTTTTTTAATAAAACCATAATCAAAAGTTAAACACACTACCACACAAATTAAATATATAAATCCAAATTTTTGTACCACCCAAGCACAATTTACATTCACGGACTTGCCTCAGAAAAGTAAACATGAGACCATGATTTATCATCAAACGAGTAGCATTTTGTATAATAAGTTAAAACATAAATTTGGGGACACGCCAGACGAGGGCTGACAATAAATACAACCAGGTTGGAGGGCGAAGTCCATATATCCTTATAAAACAAAACGGAGTAAAAGAAATCTGAAACTTATTGTAATATAAAGGAGAGAGAGAAAGATAGAATGATCGCTGGCACGCAAGGTACAGCCTGGGATCACTCAGAGGTTGAGGTAATGAGGCTTCTGAGGGGGATTTGCCCTTGATGTCCTTGTCCTAAACATTATCCTGTTTCATTTTCTTTATTGGGGCCTTCTCGTTCGCTTGCAAATATAGTTTGCCTCGGCGATCTGCGTCTCTTCTCATATCCTCCCCCACCACGGACGCGTCCTTGAGGGGTATTTCCAGGAAATTGCCGGTAGTAGACGGTTGGGGTTGGGGTGGATGTAATTAAATGTTTTCCCTCTCGAAACGAATGCAAAATGCATTACACATTTAACCTGTTGGTAAAGGTTGACTCGAGAAACGTTTGTCTTTAATCTTGTATTTACAAATGTTTTGCTAATTATTGTTTGAAGAATTGGAGTTAGGACTTTACATGTCAGAATATTCTGTAATGTACACTCCTGTTGGTTGTGTAGTGTGTTGTTATTTGCATTGGTAGGAAAAATGAACCTTTTTACCCCGACTACATAACAACACGTCGATTTGAGAAGTTAAGGTTGATTAGCTATATTACAATGAAAGACACACTATGACTCGTTGTATTACAATGGATATTTTTACTCGTAAAATGTTAGCAACTCATGAAATAGTAGTCTAAAAAGTGTTACTTTTCAAAACTATGATCAAGTGTTTTATTTATTAAATGTATAAAATAATATAAACAATAAAACTTAAAGTTAGGCCTATATATTTTCCTATGTCTGTCCGAGAAAGCAGTTATTTACGCACTCGATACGAGTCGCAAAACAAGCGATTGTTGTATTGATTTTACTTTGCGCACAATTTATTTACTTAGCGCACTCCAGTGTTTAAACATTACAAGGCAAAACAGTGTGCATTAGCTAGCAACGAAACGTCGTTTAGTCAGGAATTATGGTGAGAACACTAAATATAAACAACTGACCTATTGTCCCTGTCGTCGTTTTCGATGGAATCGACATAAACATAACCTACAAACCATCTTAATATGAGACTGTGTGTAAGTGCACAAAATGATAAACTATGACAGTGACTTTAGTAATTTAAGATACTTTTTCATCCTGACGATCTTGCCGAGACTGCTAAAAAAGTGTAATTTGTTCTAAAACCAAATGTGACACAGGCTCAAACTTTATTAACTTTAAAATCACCCAATTAGAACAGATATTAAAAAGTAATATCAAAAGTTTGATTGAAGAAGGTTAAGACGTTCTTGCTTTTTCGTTGCATTATTTTTTTTACAGTATAGTGAAAATTAAAGTTTAATAAAGGAATAAAGTGTTTTTTTCAATATTTTCTGGTGACGACGACTTTTACGACCTATATTTTGACCCCTATATATAATATCGGTAATTACGACTTTTAGAGGCTTTATTCTCGACTGTTTAGGTGCAATTATTTATTTTGAGTGTAAAGCCGGATTACTTTTAATGTCGTATTACGTCATGTCGAAGCGAAAACTTCGAATTATGAACGGCTGAGTGATCCCAGTACGTTTTATGGAACATAGCACTAGGAGTACAATTATTGGACGGACAGTAAAGATAAGCCTAAACTGTATTAAATTTATTATTAAAAAATAAAATAACAAACATGCCAATATGCCTAATATAATACGACGCACAGATAAATTAAAACATCTACTTAAATTTGTATTATAGGTACTCACGATTAACCCTTGACAGTACTTTATAAAAAATAAATAGCCTTAAATTATTGAAACTGAAATAACGATGAAATAATTAAATAAACTACTTACTGTGCAAAGGGATAGGTTACTTATTGGGATACCTTTCTCTATTTATTTAAAATAAATTTCAGAGTTAGTTTCTGTAAATTAGTACAACAATACACAATACAACCTCTGTCACGAACCGTTCGTTTACTATATTGCTTCTGGCATTTGTCTACTTTTGCCGCAGATTTCCGAGCGTTCATTGATTTTTGTTTTATTTTTTTCTACTTTTGGACTGGATGTGTCATTGCAATCATTAAAACTTTTATTATTATTTTAATTGATTTAAAGAAACCTCTTTTATTGTTATTGAGTGCATACAAAATATAGGATAGATTTATGTATTTGTATGTTGTATTTCTATATGAAATGACAAATTGTATTTCTCGTTGTATCACAGTGGGCAGGCAATTGTTTTAAAATCCTTACATTATGAATGTGAGTAACGGACGTTTGAACTAAAAACTCAAGCACCAATTAAAAAGCCTCCAATGATTTTTTATGGGAAATTCAATCGCTGTTTCATAGTTTATTACTTCACAGAATAACCTCAGAAACCAACTTGAATATACAAACCACGCATGAAATCTACCTCGAAAGTTTGAAGTCGATCTGTAGCTTTCTTAGAAATTTATCATTTCTTTCACTTTTTTCAATCCGTTAAGCCAATTATTTTAAGTTAATTTTATTTCTAAAACCAGTTGATTCATATGTCCCAGATTCACAAGCCCAGTAATGCACCTGGGCATAATTTATTATTAAATTAAACTGACCATGAAAATCAAAGTAAACCAAACTGGGACTTGTGATCCTGAAAAGTATAACAGGCAGTTTTTCTCGTGACCTCATGTTACCCCTTCGCCACAACGCACCTTTATCGTCATCTGTCGCAGGACGGCAACATCTATTAGCGACTAACCGCAATTAACGGCTCCCGAGCTACAAATCACCGCCATCGGCTAATTAGCGTAATTGGCTCAATTAGTCATAGCGTTATTCCCACACGGCATTAGTTCCAGCAAGGCCGCGGGCAGGCACAAGGCCAAGAGCGGCGAGGACGACTCGGATCCGACGGTTGTTATTCCGATTAGCATAAGGAGGGACTTGGCCACAATTAGAGGCTGCGGTAAGGCAACATTTCACCCATTTTATTGTCCCAGTCACCTCGAGATACGACTCCACTATCCCATAAACTGCCGACTTAAGGTGACAATTGGCCGAATCATCCACGAGCTTTCCTTCCTTTTTTGCTCTTCGAAGGACCGGAACGTGGAGCCGGATTCGCTAGAGCAGCACCGACCATCTTGATTCCGTTTTGGATTTTTGAATAGGAGATGGAAAATTTCGAATTATTTTTGTATTTCTTCTGTTAAAGTTACAGTCCACTTAAATATTGTTAACTGTACAACTTATAAGAGACCAATCTGTATGTGTAATCAATCCATCGTCCAGTATGAAATTAAACCTTAAACAATTCAAAATTGCCTTTACATTTCCAAATTTTCTGGTAAATATGTTTATAATGGTAATTGCAGCTGAATAGCGTCTTCTAAATAATCCACTCATCGTAGCGATCATGATTTCATAAATGTACTTTTTATGAAACCGTTTGCTTGTTATATAAGTTGATTATAGAAATGATTTTCTATCGACAATTTAGAAGGCGTGTTAACTATTTTAACGCTTTTCAATACATTTTGAATATAGGCACAAGGCTATAAATCGAACCATCTCTTTGGGTTTCACTTTTTTAGGTATATACAGTAATTTGAAAGCCTTATGTTTATAAAGTTTAAAATATAATAATAAATGATAAATTTTAATATAAAAACATTATACATTTAGAATATTTGTCTTATTAGAAGCAAATTTACCTTACAATATATTTATTTTCAACCAGCTGCAATGTTATAAACCCGTTACCTCATTAATAATTTTTTAACATTGAAAAGAGATTAAACTACCAAATAAGCTTCAATTTATAACGGGTGAATAGTATAACACTTTAAAGAATGATTCTTCTTCTTTCAAGTTGGTGCCTAATACTGTAACCCGTTTCTAAAGTTTTTGATAGTTAAAGCTATTAGTTTGGCATAACACAAGCAAAGTCATTCGTAAAAGAGCAAGGTCAAACAGTTCAACCAAGTTCTTTGTTCTAAGGTTTCAACTTCATCTTTTGTTCAAGTTCAAGTTCCGTAATTGTATTCAGTGTGATTGAGTTTACGTATGAAGGCCCTCTTCTAAAAAACAATTTAGAATCTCCCAATATAATTGAATAATCGTGATTTTAAATATTTGTTCAAATATGATATCGGGATAGTACAGAGATGTGCAGCTGACTAAACATCAAGGTCGCCTAGTGTTGACTCGCTCCGCACATCATGGCCGGTGTGCTCGTGTGCGTGCGTGCGTGCGTGCGTGCGTGCGTGCGTGAATGCGTGAAGCGGCCTCGCAACAACCTCGCCAGAGCTAAGTTTAGTCAGACATCTTGAAATTGTTTACTCCTTTTCAATCAGACTGCTATCTCCCAACTGCAGCACATGTTTCAATCAACGTTTACTTTATCAAAACAATATTGCGAAACACTAACCCCGATATTTCGATAAATAAACATTTCAAAACATCAGGTACGAGTCTCATATTTGGAGGTGCTAGATGATTTCGTTGATCGATAAATTAATTCGATATATTGTTGGAGTATAACTCAATATGCTTGCTATAAAATAGTGAATAAAAAAATGTAATTTACATGTTCATAAACAAACTCATATTCTTGATAAATTGTGATGTGAATTTCTGGATTAATAGACATCTAAAGATTAAATCGCGCAAAATTCTAGAGATTTAAGCCACATCAACACCATGCTAATTAATATATCCTTAGTCTAATCTATATAAATTAATATTAAAATATTTGAAGAGCTATCACATTTTAGTTATTGGTCGTGAGTTGTGCTGAAAATCGGAGCAATACACTTTGGAAATTATTGATTCCCGTAATAAGGTATTTGTTTGCTTGATTTGGTTTTCTACTTCTTAAGATTCTAAAACTACTCTACTGATAGAATTCTCTACCAGATTATGATCCAAACATAAGACTTAAGTAAAATGTGATATTTTCAGCACTGAGGTAAACGATTTTTAACACTCATCCAACCGGACAATGTTCAACATCCATTTTTTTTATCTCATCTACAAAAGAATTGGCCCATTTCATCTCCAAAAGGGCATTTTGAGAAATCACCCTCCCCCCGTTGTTTTTCCGTTTTATGCATCGTTATCACGGTCCGTTTACCATGAACCTGGGTTCTCCGTTTGTCGGGATTATTCCTCCCAAGAGGTTTCCTCTGGCTGGACAGCATAAGAGGGCAATCTGTAAACATGGGCAGAGCGATCGGGGGGGGGGGGGGGGGGGGAGGAGGCTGGTTCAAATTTTGAACACGTCTCACGTGCAACAATAAGGCGAACTGGGGATATTGGGCGCTAGGCGAGCTTGCTGTCAACAGAAATTGAATTTTGCTTCCGCACGCTCTTACACTTCACGTCAAGTGCTATGAGTCCAAAATGAAATTTCCTATTTCATTTTGTACTGTGTTAAAGTAGTTCCGAAGCGTATACATTGCCTCACTATTACTTGTGACAAAAATGTTTTTTTTCAGTTTTTTCCATAAATTTTTTGATTTTAAAATGTACCTTCTACTTGAACCCCTTGGTTTTTTCATTGATTAACATTAAACATTAAATTATGCAGTGGACTTTCTATAATCAGTCACATATGGGACAAGGACTCTATCGGATTACAGACGATAATGAATTAGTGGAGGCATAAAAATTCAAAATAATATTATAAAAGGGTAAAAAAGGGTTTAATGTTTATTTCAGTAGTTTGAAAACAACAAACTTTAATACACATGTTTAGTTGTTAAATTAGCATCACGTAGTAGCATCCTGTTTTTAACTCGAAGATTGTTCTCTTTCACGCTCGTGGAAATGCTCATAGAAAATTCTTCTCTCTTTCTCTCTTAGGAAATTGCAGGCGATGCGTTGTTTGACGCAATTGGACAATGCGTTGGTTTCTGCAATACTTGCGAGTCTACTGCAAATTTACTCTCCTGTGCAATACCACGTTATTGCGAGAGCAAGTCGTGCTACACCGTGGCTCACATAAATATTTTACATTAAATGAATTGTTTTATCAGTTCTATAAAACTATTACGGTGGTTAGGACGCTCGTCGTTGTAATATGATGTCTTTGAAGGGTCAAGTATAAAAACCCTATTCTGATTAGCTAGTTTTGATAAAACGAACATGATCGAATAGGCTATTAAGTTATGCTCGTATTTATGACATAAGAGTTGTTTTTCATACAAACTATTTCCAAACGGATTACCAAACAAGAGCAGTTAGTCAAGAAAAAAAAAAAACATAAAATTTGTTAGCAAATGTATTAATTCCAGAACTTCAATTAGGGCACTTGTTTCAAACAGAATTAAACATACCTGCCAATTCTTATTCAAGAGGGGCTACCAGAGGATCAGTGGATTCAATTCAATTTAGAACGTTCACCACGTGAAAGATCCGAGGGCGGTTCAATCTTGGCAAACGCTTCCCTGGAATTTCAAAACGTCAAAACGAATACGTTCAGCGATCAGTGAAGCGCAAAACCCTACATTGTTGCTTTGTCAATAATGGTATTGTATTTGGATACTGCGTGGAAAGATGGCTTAAGATAGATTGAATAGAAAAAACCAAATACTGTATTCGTGTATTAATTAATTTTAATTATGTCGTTTGAAAAATGTTTTTAACCATTCACCTAAAAGAAAAAGAAAACTTTATATATGAGTGAATTTCGACAATACTGCAATAATCCAAAACTGGAAACGTATTGTTTTGTTTCATTTTAGACTGTACCTTTGTTAAATTGACAGTAAAAGTACCGGTTTAACCAAGCCTTGCTCGTGGGTTTTAATTTATTTTTGAACCTTTTAATTCACGCTTTAGTATCATGGCAATGAGGCTTTGAAGTTTACCTCAACATTACCTTCTCACAGGTTACAGATGTTTCAAAATCGATGCTTAAGGTAGTATTCTTTTATTGTTGTTTACCTGTAATTGTTATTCCTTTGCCTTGATGGTAACCCATAAGACCCATGTATAAAAAAATTTTTAACTTAATTTCAGACACAAACAATTTTTCCTATGGGGTTGAGGTTATTTCTGAACTTATTTTTGGACCAAAACACTCTAAAAGTTTAAGCAAAATCCACATCGACAGAAAATACTTCGTCACAGACACTCCTCGTATGAACCAAAAATATCGCCCCATTCCTAATGTACTCATTTGAAAAAAAATTAACTACACAAAAGGTAATATTTCAGTGAAGGCAAATTAAATGAAAGTTGTAACGATTGATGTAAATTTTCATTGTTTTGACATAAAATCATATTTACTCATGTAATTGTACACGACCGAATCTCAATTTTGGGCAAGATTTGCATCCGGGTGCCCCCGAGGAGCGCCTAGGGTGCCCCCGAGTAGCGCCTAGGGTGGTAGGAGGATTCGCACCAACAACAGCTGGGCTGATAACGCTTGATCACAGCTCCGTCGCTTAGCAGCTCCTACAGCGGCAGATTATGCCAACACAAGAGCTCGTATATCTAAACGGGCCGTCGTAAAGACACAGACACCAGATTAGGTATGACGAGAGTTTGATGATGATCGTAAACTGTTGAGGTAGGTCGCCAGGTCGCCAGGTCGCCTAGCGCCCCAACGGCTCCTCCTATGCCGGGTTTATTACGGGGTGACACCGAAATGCGATAACCGATCTCTTCCGTTTTGATATACTGAGGGCCGCTCCCCGCCCCCACGAGACGGACGAGCGTTTACAGTCTATTACAACCCCGAAACGACGTGTTGTGAGACATGGGCGTTTTGTGGATGTTATTCGCTAGTTTTACGAGGCTCGGAATTTGAAAGATGCGGACGTTAGGCTGCTATAGACTGCTGCTTATAGGCGGTTGCCGGAAGTCGATACAAAAAGAGTGGGAATTGAGGAGAAACGGTTTTTGATGCCGTTGTAAAGTTTTTGCTAACCCATTTTGATTCAAAACCCAGATATTAAATCACCTGATCTTAAACCAATAAGAGTGGATTATAATGTTTTTAACAGAGTTTCATCGCTCCTATATTGAGCGGGATTTCTTTTACATTTTAAAACATTCACATACCGTACAATACTTTCAAAGTTAGTCAGTGACCTCATGGTCACGTAAAATGAAATTCTTTAAATATTAGATTGATTATACGGTTATTTTTCTCCAATTGTTATTACCATATGATTAAATATTACTCTTGCCTTTAACTTAGATACATCCCAAAGTTAAATATATTTATAAATCTTGTACATTAATAAAAGAATTTATCTTGACCGGATTCTCACCTGTAAATTCTCATCAGAAAATATTCATATATTATGTATGATCAAGTTTTACATAAAACTATTTGCTATTTGTATATTAACTAAATTAACTGTAAAACAATAAAAATAAAATTGTAAATTATCAGTCTAAAGACTGAAATAACTTGTATTTTTGCTGTACAGTTACTCTATTTTATTTTGCTATGATCAACTCAGGTTATAACAGGTAAAGTGTTAAAATGAAAAATTTACCATCCCCAGTCGCTTGAGCTATTTATGTGTACCATATTGTATAAGAGCTATGCAATATGTATTGTATTTTATTACCTTTTCGCATAACCATAACAACATAATGAACAAGTCAATTTGTTAGTAGATATTATATATACGTGTTTTTCAAGGAAATTTCTCAATTTTGTCATTTCCTGGCTTAACTTTATTCGGCATGGCACAAATATCATTAACTTTCACAGCACCAATCAAATAATACCCCCCGTCGCAGCAGATTAGGTATATCTAGCGAATTTCCAGGCAGCAGACTCAGCGAATTTCCAACAGAACTTCAGGTGTTTTACTTACCTCATAAAACAACATAGGAACAAGAACTTAGGTAGAAAATGTGGGTTAATCCCTCATTGGTGAAGGTAAATATATACAAAATTAAAAATTATCTGGTACTTTTTTATTTCCCCCGTAAATCCCATGGGGGTGAGTATGTAGATTTTCCACCATATGTGTTTTGTACTCAAATTTAGTTAAACCCTGTCTAGATAATGTACATGCCAAAATTGATTATGTCAGTTAATAAGCAAGATACAGGGTTGTGTTGATTTTCCATAAAAATAACATGGGAAACACATTTTTGGATTTTTTCCGTAACCAGTTACGCTAAGTTAAAAATTCAAAATAATTATTTGTTTATTTGTTTTTTCAAGCTCTTTACAATGGTTTCTGTTAAAATTGTTGAATTTCAAAAACTGAGATCGAAAAATGCCAAAACCCCCTTTTTGACCCTCTTACAACAAAAAAACACCCCGTAACCGTAATCCGATCATGTTGGTTCGCGAACTTATTACAATAGACCTGGTTTTACACCTCCATAACTAATTTAATCAAAACCAGACGTTCCTTTCAAAATTTATCAGTACCACGGATTCACATAAATATCGTGAATATAGATATGAAAATGAACGAATGGTGTTTGATGAACAAATGAATGTTGGTGAAAATGAACAAAAGAAAAAAACAACATAGTCCAGGGCTTAGGTCTTACCATGTCTACCACCGTAATAGCGTATCCCCTATAGGGGGAATTCGCTAAAATCACTCATAGCTAGTTTGTCGTTTGCCAAAGAGATCGTCAAGTTATTACTTTGAAATTACTTAGAGAATTTATCAAAAGCCATCACTTGGACGAATGTTCCACTGTCGAGATACCAGTCCATGTTCGATACATATAGGCCGATAGCTAGGAGTCAATACTCTCCCCTGCACCACTGTTTATACCCTGTAAACCCTGACCCAGACGCAGCTCCCTCCCTCTCGCTCACTCTCTCTCTCTCGCTCGCGGTTTACTACACCCGTATAGTTTTTACGGCGGTTGTACGACCCATTAAATCTCGCGGCCACGTGACTTTCATTCACACATTTCTGTGACGTCAAAGTTTTATTGTTGGACGTGACACACTGAAGTGGCCGCTTGAATGTCTTGTTGTCTTGAGCTATTTCGGTCCTCTTTTAACGGGTTTCGATTGTTTATAAACGATTTTTGTTTATTTACAGATGCATATAACCTTACAAGAGTTTGAGTCCACTCTGAATTGGGTTGTTATAAAATGAAAAGATATTTTATTTGGGTGATCACAGCATCTAATATGTTTGCACTTGCTGAAGAGGCTAGTCAGAGTTAAGGTGAAATATAATTTGCATTAAATTATTCTAATTGATAATTCGTTGGACTTTTTTCTCTCTAATTATAGTCTATTAATTAGTCATATTTTTAGATTAAGATTCATGGGATAAAATATAATAAATTCATTGCAATGAACTGGAAGTATCATCTTCAGTAAAATTTTGAAAACAGTGCAATGCTCTAATTGGGAATTCATAGATTTTTACTGGTGTAATATATCATCTTAAATTGTAACGTATATATTTCTCTAAGTTTTTAACCCATTATTTTGCTACTGATAGCAAGGTATCCTTCTGAAATTGCCGAATATTCAAGAAGAAATATGGACAATCAAAAAAAGATACTTTTTACGTTAAACATAAAAGAAATCTAATTTCTTTACCTGTTACTATCCAAACACTGATAGTATCTGTGATATATCAATAATATTAAATAGCGATTTTTTTTTTACCACACAATAATATTTTTCACTTTAGGTTACTAAATTTAATTTTTTGAAGCTTAAAATTACACATATGATCTTATAAGGAATTCTCACTTAAACCTTATAACACAAAGAAATAAAAACAAATGAGAAATGCTGTAATTTATACAAGGCATGGCCTCCAGAGGAGCGCGGTTGTGCTGCCACTAAACCCCCCACTTTATTAGACAATCACTGAATATTTCTCCAGTCCGACTTATAAATTATTAAATTAAAGCAAAAAGGCAGGTGAATTCATAAAAGAGGGAGATATAATCGAAGCGCGGCGGCGGGCCGCGAACCCAAACCGGCGGGTAAAACTCAAAAACCACAACATGGCGCATCAACATAAGACAATTTGTATCCAAGTGGGCTCCGATAAGTCCAATTTGGGGCTGCTGCCGTCGGAATCTGAGTCGTTTGCATATTGCATTACCTTTCAGGGGATGAGCTTCGAATATAAGGGAAGAAACGGAACTTTCCAATTCCGAATATCCTATTCTAAATTGAGTTGATTATTCGAGGCGTAGGGAAAATTTCAAATTTTTAAAGAGTTATTAAAATACGATTTAGTTTACCTTAGTCCTACTTAATTGGAGTTCAAATAATGATGTTTTTGTAATACTCGTAACAAGGTAGCACACAAAAACTTGATTTTGATATAGAAAGGGGTTTTTTAATCTAATTAAATCGAGAGGAAATAGGATGGTTGAAAAGGTTTATTAATGCCTGAAGGAATGGGATTTTAAATTATATAAATCCAGGATGAGACCCTCAATTTCTTCCCTCAAGAAAAACGTCAAATGTCTTTATGTCAGGTTATCTCTTCATTACCTTCCTTTCAATTCATCTTTGAAGTAATTTCCTAGGGGATGCAAGACTGATCAACATTTTATTTGAATAATTAGAAATCATCATCATTATAACAACTATTTCATAACATACATAAATAAAATTGTTATAGGCCTACATGCATGAATATTACATTGATTTAATCGAAAGTTAAAATTAACATACACCTCCCTAAGGCCGTTGAGAAGATCAGCGGATTTTAATTACGAATGATTTATTATGTAATTGACCATTATTAATAAGATTGTAGAACTGACTTGTAGAACTACTAATGCCTCTAATTAATGATCAGGATTTAGTACGGTATTGGAAACAACCTTTTACAGAAATTTATTTTTGGTATTCAAAGGTATACCAAGAGTCTTTCAATTATCTTAAAAATATCTTAAATAATACGATTTATACCTTTATCTAGGCTTTAAATAAGACATAGTATGAGTGTATAAAATTAGTAGTAATTTAGTGTATCAATTGAAAACATAAATAAATATAATACAACAATTGTAATCTCACATTTAGATACTACGAAAATATATTGTCATAAAATGTATTTTAAAACTATTTTTATCTAGAAAACCTTGTAAGAAAATTAAAACGCCGATTATTTTATACGCGTATCAATGTGGAGATTAAAGGTACATAAAATTCATAAGCGTCAACAACGTATAACTTATATGAGTTTACATTTAAAATATTTCTAAACCCCTTCAGTGCATATTTCATTCGTGTTTCTCTAAAGTCCCACTCCCTAAAAAAATCTCTTGGCAGAAATAAAAGAATTTTCTAAAATAAGAATCAGTTTATTTTTCGTGAAATTGTATTTAGAGCATCTAAAAACTTACAGCCTAAAAAACTAATGATCTTATTGATGTGTTTTTTATAACAATAAATAATAGCATTGTTATGTCAATGACTCGACAGTATAGAAACAAACCACCTTTTAGTTTCAGTGATAGATTTTTCTGCTCTACAGTTAAACTCTTACAAGTAAATATTGATAAAAATTTTAAGGAGCTGTGTTTCTAAACTTTGGTCAGAAATCGAAAGTCCCAGTCCGTTCGCCAAAAGTCGTCGTTCCGCCCAGCGCCGTGGGGCCATTGTTGTTTTGGCGGCACTAGTGGGCTTATTTCTATGCAGGACCGGCCATCTTGGACCCCACACATGCTTGTGTACGAACACAACCAACTGTCATCTGTTCCTATGATGCAGGTCCTATACATCAGATGTTCAATGCAGTGTTCAATAGTTGAAGTACTGATGATTTGGGAGTAATTCCTTTCGGTTTGTATTTTCCTTAAAAATGCGAATCTACAAATTATGGATTTAAATGTGTTTCGTTATTTGAGTGGCTTGATTCTCAGTTATTGCATTGAAAACTGGGTTCCTAAACACATAGATTATGACCATAGGTCTTATACATAATTAACTGGAATGGAATCTGCCTAAATTACTGCCATAAAAGACTTTTCGACTTCAGTTTATTTATTTATTTATTCCCAACGGCATAGCCACTTTAAAAGATTCAATACATGAAGGTAATTTTAGTGATATTATAATATAAAATATAAAAATACAAATAGAACATACAATACCTATTTACAATATTTATTTACCGGTACTACAAGTATATCCGTTTATACGTGTTAGGTAAAGCTATATCGTTTTAAGAGTTTGGAAACGAAACTACAGTAATATGGAAAAATAAAACCATATTCAAAGACACTTTCATTTGGGCATTTTTAATGTTGTACTTGTTTAATATAAAAATTACACAGTTTACATTATGTGGGGAGCTGGCAATGCCCAAAAAGTGCATCAAAATTGTGCGATTTGCTGCATTTCGGTTTTACGTTTGCAGAGCCTTAAACACTGGACTTTTACATAGTGATATATGAAGTACCTATTAAATGTTATCATATGTTAAAACTGTGTGGCCTACATAACAATCGATGTTAAAATGTTTCACATATATTGGAATTTTCCTTTAAACATTTACAAATAGTAAAGTTATAAAAAATCAGTTACTTAAACATATAAAGTAAAATGTATAAAAACATAGTACCATTAAAAAACGTTTAACAAGACTCTAATTTAACACTTGAAAAATTGTACCACACAAATACACGCATTATTTGTGATTCATAACAAACCAGGTAAATAATAATTTAATAGGCCTATAGATTTTATACGAATTTTTTGTTCGCACCTTTGTACGTTAACAATTTATTTCCCTCCTCTGGAGGTTTATTTTCGCAATTTTGTTAGGCCTATATCATTCGCCACTGTTAAAAAATCTATACTTATTTAATACGCTAAGGGTTTTTTTTGTCTTGAGAACTCCTACAATTTTCAACCGATTTTCAAGTTTTTAGTGTCGTTGGATAGGGCTTGGTCTGTAGTTGTGTCCATCAAAAACTGATGAGAATCTGACGGAAAATAAAGGCGTTATCCACCATTGAAATATCAAAATTTCCCATTTAAATAACATTGGGATTGAATAAAGCATTTTAAACATCTGTTAATAATCAGCTGTAAATACATGTGTGGTGGTGATTAAAGATGAGATTCACAATATTGTATTGGTCGGATGTCATTGATTTATAGCTAAAAGTAACATTTGTATTGTATTATAATAAATTGCTCGATTTCGGGCAACACGTATACTAGTATTAATTTAATAGGGCTAGGCCAATAGTTTTTATACGAATTATTTGTTCGCACCTTTGTACGTTAACAATTTATTTCCCTCAATTTATTAGGTTTATTTTCACAATTTTGTTAGGCCTGTATCATTCGCCACTGTTAAAAAATTAATTCAATTTCGTTTGTCATAGACTACTGTTAACCACATATTGTTATAATTAACCACCAGCTATAATAATTTCTGTACGGTACCCACTATGATTCTACATGTGAAACAATGTAAAATGGCTTTGCCGTGGATAAATAAATAATTTAAATTAAATATATAAAAGTTGTATTATTCGTTTTAAAAACTGAATACTTATTTATTTTGCAGCTGAAATAATATAAATACATACACAAAACCTCAACAGCTCGAATAATTTTTTAATAAAATTCGTATTTGGGTCGGAAATGGAGTGAGGGAATATTTAATATGCGGCCTCATGTACGTAGACGGTATATGAGCATGTACATATACGATACGCCACAATGTAGGTGAACACTCCCATAAACCGGTGTGCTGACTTGTCGAAAAAACCGCCAGCGGTGATTTTGTAAAATACCGCGGAGCGGGCATTATGTAAAATACCACTGCTGATCCATCAAATGATAGTCAGGTGGGGGGGAGGGGGGGAGGGTATCGTCATATCGTCAACGCTCGCATCCGTGTATGGTGTCTATCCAAATTATTTTTTAAATATGTGTTTATTTTTACTATCATACTACCCTACGTGAACTATGCATTTCGTATAACGAAATGTAAGTTTGTGTTTGAATGCGATGCTCTTGATTTATGTACAGGATTTAATTTTTTTATGGCAAAAAATTTCGGACAGTTGCTGTTTAATCCGTTTAACAGTACACGTTCTCTAAAAAACCTCCATATTTATTTCACCAGAATGGTCTTTATCTACTATGTTTTTGCTTCATTTTGTCTAATTTTACTTATAGAATATGTGAACATTTTTTTTGTTAGATCGTATTTATAATTAATTGTTATTAACTTTAAACAACAAAAGAATTTCTAGTTTATTGTTTAACTGAAACTATCAAGTGAACTTGATTAATTTTATTGAAATATCGAAATATTTTTGAGTCGTATAAATAATATTATCTTTGTTAATGTTTACAGAATACCAAAATTTATCTCTTAATTATTCCGTCTATTCCCTTCCTCGAGTGTTTGTTTTTGTCGCATATAAAATTTTAGTTTATATTAATATAATAATATCAAAATAAATTACTTTACTATCATGAGTAAAACTTACCAAATAACAGTGTATCAACAGATAATAACCCTATGAAAGCATGGGTAGGCTTTTATTATGTAGTGTTTATATTTTCAGCAACTTATGTAGCCTACAAATTTTCAAATTTTTTACGAATTATAAAAAAAAATATTTTCACTATTGACTCTTGCAACTTCAAACTTAGTTTTTATGTAGGGAAAGAAATCCCTTTAACATATATGTTTAAAAAAGTTACTAATTTTATGTTTAATGAGGTAGATAAAGGTATATTCATATCATAAACTGTGAATATAATACCTGACCAACAAATAAACATTGGGTTCGTGGGAGGAGCAAGCAAAACATATAGATATTGGAAATAGATTTAGCGATTTAGTCTAAAAGAAACAAACTACGTGACTAAAACGCTAAAATATTTAACCCCTAAAAAATTGTTTATGTTAGATTTTTTAGAGTTACTATGAATATTTATATCCGTGTAATGTGATTAAGAGTCATCTTCACCTTTGGGCCAGTAGCTCATTGTTGCGCAGTCAGCAATGTAACCATACGGTTTTAATGCAAAACATGGTATTTTATTCCCCGGTTTCGGAAGCCGTTTTTCAACCGATTTTATTTAAACTTGGCAAGTGTTTAGTTGAATAGTTATATAAGGCCCCTCATACCTCGAAATTTGAAAAATTTAACAAATATTACTAAGGAAAATCGAGTACATGACCAAGAATATGTTGTTGTACTTTTACAGATAACAAAATTTAAGAGTAATCCGAAACTTGTAGCATTTATTATTTCCAAATTCATTTATTATTTTTGGAATTACGTGGACTTATCTATTGATTTAATTATCTAAAAGTAGGAAAACACTTAGGATAGGTAGGTGTAGAACTTTTCTTTGTAATGTAAGACACTACTACAATACTTGAAAACGGGAGAATTTTCTCATCTCACGAAATTTGTTTAGTTACCAAAACTAATATTTATATCACTGGAAAGTTTCATGGTAAGATACTATTAATTATTAAAATACCAATTTGCACGAGGAGAAAGATGGTTGATTTGTAGTGGTTGATTTCCTCTAACTGACCGTGTTTTTGTCATGTGTTGCAGGAAGTGTGCGGGTGCGTGAGTGAGTGACAGCGAGTGCGCGTACGGGAGTGAAGTTATGTGACATGAGTCTGTTTGGGAATTCGCCGAACAAGGTAAGATCGATATCAATATTGTATAATATTTTTAAGTGTTTTGCAGCGAGCCCGCCTAGACCCGGGACTGCGGCTCGAAGAAGCTGGCTTGTGAATTCAGGCGGGGAAATTGCAAACCACTTTGGAAAGGTCGAAGATATATTGACCTTTCCAAACTCTCGGGATTCATACTCCCTTTAATGCCATCGCTAGGTCAGTAGTTTCAAAGGACAATGGGTAAAAATAGATATTCTTATAGCCAAAACTAGCCAAAAATAACTATTGTTGAAAAATAAATAAAAAATATTTGGTCGTCGTTTTAATACTTGAGCAAACTACTGAATTAGTTCAAAGCGATTTTTCAAAAAATTTCCGAAAGTAACTCTCACATGAGTCATCTTTGAGTTAGTGGAGGAGATAGGTAAAATGTCACAAAGTAATTTTCTCCTAGCTTAAGGATTTTATCCAAAATGTGTGAAAAACTTTCAAAAAGATCCAATTTTAGTGCCATATGTTCTCCAGCACTACAAGGAACAATGACATAACAAAACAGTACTAGCGAATAAATCAAAAATATTTTTATTATTTACGGAATCATTTAAATTCAAATAAGCATGTCACACAATAGTATACAAAGTGTTTAGATAGTGTAGTTAACAAGATTTTAACAATGTAAATAATATACAAAGAAGTTGAAGTTATGCAACTTCAACTTTATAAAAATACAATTTAATGGATTTCAGCGTACAGTTTAATTTTGAAAGATAATCAATTGGAAACCAAGCGATTACTCTACAATCTACCTGTAAATCACAATATGATTATTTATACAATATAGTTGTTTGGCTAAACAAATCAGTATATACAGCATTAACTAATTGTATAACAGAGCTTTTGTTTGTTAACAAAAATATAATGGAAAGGGCCTCCTAACACGCCACCTCATTTTGAAACATTTTTCAAGCACTAATGTATAAGATAAAATCAGCACTTTCGCAGAGTTTAATTAATAAACCCAATTATTTTTAACACAAACAGCAAAATTACGATCAATGTAGGTGGGCATGCGTGTTTGTCGGCAATCACTTCGGTGGTCTTTGAAATGCAAATAAATTGCGCATAAATCAGCCAGCTGACACACAGACCACCGAGTGCGGGCAACTGGCTACAAGGTGTACTACAGATAACGCTTTCGCTTCATTAATATTTCATATTCTCATGGTATGATTCACCTGGATTCAAAAGTTCTACACGCGCCAGTTTTGGTTTTCATTTCACATTGGTATATTATTATTATTTTTTGCGATTTACTCCTCTATAGATTTATTGCGAGCTTAGTTTAATCAATGTTATTTATTAAATTTGTTTTATTTTTAACATTGAGGTTTATCTTTGTTATTTGATTTGTTTTTAAGCTATTGAAATTTCACCATAAAAGGGCTCAAGAG
The DNA here is from genome assembly GCA_030545055.2 of Neoaliturus tenellus. NCBI lineage: Eukaryota > Metazoa > Arthropoda > Insecta > Hemiptera > Cicadellidae > Neoaliturus > Neoaliturus tenellus. Next base: position 16,442,511 of record CM061535.1, read on the forward strand.
CTTTCCAAATCTTTACAAATTAAATTTAAAATATAACGAGAGAGGTTTATGTATTTTTGTTTGGATATGTTTATCCCATATTTTTTCCAAACAAGATGATTTTTCTACTACAAATAAGTGAACGCAGAAAAACTATTTAGCCTGTGTTCATTGGAAACCCTGAAATTTTTAGTTATTCTTATATACAATCTCTAATTAAAATTACATATTGTTAAAATCATTTTATGCATTTAATGTGTGTATTTAAAATGTTTTATTTAGCATAGCATTGAAAGCGTCGTCTTTGTGTTTCTTCTCAGAAAAATAACAAGAATAATTTCCTAATAATACAAATAATTTTTTTAAAAAGATCTTTTCTTTTAAAATGCTCAATAAAGATTTACTCTATGAAACTAATAGTTCAATATTTGAAATTATTTTTGTCAAACCTTCGGAAATTGTGTTACGTAAGAAAAACATTAATTTTTGTAAAACCATAATGATATTCCGGAATGAATTTTTAATATGTTTTAAGTGAGACATGATAATAATTTTTGATAATTTGAAGTGTCTAAAAATGCTGATGTGATGTGCCTAAAATGCTAATAGTACACGCTACGAATACATGCTAAAAATACCTAAATACGAAAATAAGACCATAGTAATTTACTCAATTGTTTTAAGGATCAAATTATATGCAGAAGCCCAAAATATTTCTATAGTTGATTTTCTTATTTATAGCTTGAACAAACCACATGAGATACGTACTTTTAAACCAGTTTTAGTTTAAATTGGATTACAATTGACTATCCAAAAAAAAAAAAAAAAAAAAAAAAAAAAAAAAAAAACAAAGAATGTAGGCATGAATCCTTACGAAAACGTTTTTTCATAGCTTCCATACGAATCTTATACTGTAAAACAATAATTCTTTGTGGGCAACATTTTTCCGTCATAGGACTTTTTGTACTTATATTTGGGGTTCGACCAGTGGGAATCGATTGGAGATGGTCTCTAGTAAAATCCTTCTTCCGCCCTACAACCCTTGAAAGTTTCCACATTATCCATGGAGATTTGTCATGGCTACTAAATTAAACGAAAGTCAGGTGATAACTGTAAAAATATTCCTACATCAATCTTTGGATAAAGAATTAATACCAGAATGCAGCACTTTTTGGAATGGCGAGTGAGCGAAGTGAACAAGCTCGTCTTACAAGCTTTACAAGTTTGCCGAGGAAATGGTCCGCCAACAGATATTTTTAAAATAAATTAAGCAATAGTTAAATCTACATAGGCCTACTTATTGAGGTTCTTATGTGTTTTTGAAAAGTTTTTAAATAGTAAAAGATATGTACTGAAGAGCGGAGCGGGTCACTCATAAGGTAGAGACAACAGGTTAGAGCTCTATAAACGTAATTTTCAACGTATAACTGCCATATAATGACTTTCTTTGACCTTGCATTATCAAGGTCACTGATAACTCAGACCTTTCTCTATAATGCACAATCCAATCAATATTTCAATCGCGTCCCCGCATCTCTATCTCACACCCTGAGGCACTTCATGAAGAATGAAAGTTTCCGGTGGGGTCCGCTAGGGTGCAGCACGGGAGGGGTTAGGGGTTGTGGCGGACCTCCCCTTGCAACCCCTCCCTCGCGGCAGCATGGCCGCCCATATTTCATCCCCTGTCCCCCGTCGCCTAGCAACCCCGGCGGCCATCTTGGTTTGGACCCACATTGTAGGATCGATAGGCTAAACACAATCCTCACTCAATCTATACATTGTGTCTGGCTCTCTGTATTCATATCCGAACCGAAACCAGGAGCAATTTTTTCATTTCTTGCGGTTGAAAATTTAAATTCCTTGATACAAGTGAATTTGATTCAGTGTTTGACTTTGTATTTAGATTTCAGAAAATGTCTGAAAAAAAACTATTCTATTTGTTTGTAAAGGCAAATGACTGTTTAACTGATGGTCATTAATGACCACAGCTTTTTATGACATTGTAAATGGCATTTTAAAAACCGAGCTTATAGCAAATCAAAATCACAAGATTCTAGATACTGAATGTAAATTATAAATCCCGCATTGTTTACAATTAATCATGTCAAATAAACTACTTAAAAATCGTAGAAATATCTACCAGAATTAAAGTTTAAGCATTTATTTTCCAAATTTACTGATTAACAAGTTTGAATGTATTAAATTAACTTTATACTTTATCCAATTTTTCTGCTGGTAGTAACTTTTATTTATTTTGTTTTCATTAAAGCTTTTACTTATTGACTTGAAAACTCCTTCAATTGACCATACTGGATTAAAATAAAAATAGCCACTATTGTAATGCTTAGTGTATTTAACAGCCCTTTTAGTAATCAATTTAATTTAAGTGAATTGAATATTAACCTTTTTCTTTTTTTATCGTTCATCAAACAAATGTTCATTGAAATATTTAATTTACCTAAAAAAAGGATCTAAAGGTTTAACAAAAATGTTATTAATATCTATAAGATATGATAAAATAACTATGCAATAAATTTGGTATAAAAATAGGGTGTTCCAAATTTTTCTAGCCTTTTAATATAATTTCAGCAGCATTATAGCAGGAATAGAGTTAAATTAAACTTCTGACAAAAAAATCTTTCGGGCCCACTCAGAATCCAAATCCTCTGCCCAGATTAATACTACATTTTGTCAATCTATAGGAAATTCTGACTTTTATCCTACCAGCAACAAAAAGAACATTAATATATCATTGTAACCATTCGTCTTTTTAAAAGTTGGATGTCTTAAAACGATATAAATTTTGACACTTTCAGTTTTATGGGAATTGTATAAAGCAAGTAAAGTAAGAGGCCTTATTTTATATTGTTATAAAGGAAAAATGTAATCGAACTTGGCATTGAATGCCAAGGCCAGGTATTGAAGGCCATCCGGGGAGGCCACTTTCCGCTTGGTTCTTAGACCACACAAACCTTCCTCTTATTATGCTGTATGTACGTGTAAACTTAATTTAAAGCACCCACTAAAGCACTTAGACTTGAAACGAGCATTAGATTAAGAATTTAACTACGAAAAACTTTTTTTAAATTACTCTCTATAACTGGCATTTAGCCTATTATAAAATTAATTGAAGACGAAAAGAATTACAAAAATAATAAATAAAAAGTTTAGTAGTTTTGGTAGGATTAGTATAAGCTCTAAAATTACAGTAAACGTATATTTGACAAGCAAATTATTGAGACTTGTTAATTTGAAAGAAAAAAAAACTAAGGTATTGTAAACAAATATTGTTGTTTTTCCGCTTTTTAGCTACCAATATCAAAACTTGCTTCAATATCAATATCAAATTGACTTTCGAGGTATACATTAAATTAGAGTTTGTAATTAAAAATACCGCGGGTGTCTCAAAAAGCTAATCAATTTTGTTGTAGCTTTGATGTAGAAGCTTATAGAATATTTTACAAATGTAAAATAACACACATATTCTGATTTTTTATGGATATCAGTTAAATAAAAAAAAATAACATGGCTTTTATATATGGCAAAAAGTTGGTCAATGCGTTTATCAACTCTGAACACACCGAAGTTCTATATTTCATCCGATTTTGTTAAGGACTACATTAATTCCCAGTCTCAATTCTTGAATATTATAAAGACTTTCGATTTGTAAGTAGGTCTTTGACAAAGATAAAAATGAAAAAAATACAGTTCATTCGGTCTGTGACCGGTATTCCAGTGAATTGGACCGCCACGCACAATCCATTGTTTTCTACAACTTTACCTGGGAGCGTAGGCCGTTACGTAGGACTATAGTGTATAGGACTGTAGTGTAGGCCTACTTACTGTGTGTTTGATGCTCTTAGTCAATCGTACTAGGATCGGATGAGGTTCCACAATGGAGGATATCGACCATAGCTTGTTCTAAATCTTCTTTGTATAAATCATCAGATTTTGTTTCACTGTACCATTTAAGAACAGATTTTTCTCTTGCATCATGACGCAGGCCTTATGGACTATGTTTTTAAATTTAAAGTTTTGGGCGACACTTATGGTTGAGCTTGCATACTCAAGTTATGTTGAAAAATCTTTAAGACCTCCTCTTTTTTCAGTTCCAAAATAGATCTATGCACGCCTGAACTAATTTTACCAAGCTTCAAAATTGATCAGTTTTTTGACACCGGTATATTTCACAATCATATCAGAACAATTTTTTCCAGGGCTTCATCAGTGTTGTTAATAATATATTTTTATTGTAATTATTGAGAACAATAATATAAATCTCGATCGCTCATATTTAAAAACTACTAGCTGCATTGAACATATTACTGTAGCCATTTTTGTGTACTGAATTATGGAAGAGTTCTTGAATGTGTGATGTGGAATGTATTGTTTTAAAGCCTTACTTAAAATATAAATTAACACCAATATATGATTATGTCCTCGTTGAAAATCACTTTCCATGTGGTTTTGAACCATGTTAAATATGACCAATGCTAGTGCTTTAAGTTTTATTTCTAAAATTCTCCTTCAAAAAAATTTTCAAAACTGATAGCGTTTAAATGAAACTCCTCCGTTCAAGAAAACTAATACAGCTTTAAAAAAATCGTGCAGATCCTTTTTTACATTATGTCAATGCAGGAGTATTTGCTACACAATATCGAGTACTTATTTGTTGTTTGTAAGATAGACACTTTATTAGTACCACTTAATTTTTGTACATGAAATTTATGTGCATGATTTTTATAATATATGAAAATCGAAGCACTGATGATGTGTTTCCTTGACGATTTTTGAACGTTTACATAACCTGACCCTAACGTAGTTTGTAAACCATAGTTTTGTAAACTTTTAAGACAATTGTTGGTATTAAAAAAACTTCCACATCCGACATGCTAAATTAAAGATCTTTCAAATTATTATAAAATTAGTTCAGAGATAACAACAGAGATAAACAAATTCAAAATTGGTTTAAGGGACCACGAGTATATAGGCCTAATAATTATTGTAGTATTACATTAATATGACACTAAAATTAAAAAAATCATGTGTATTTGTTTTTAAAATCATTTATTCAGAAACTTTGAAATCATACAGCTATCCAGATATCATGGTAATTGTTACAACTTGTAACTTGTAGATGTTAATATGATAATGAAAAAAATGGATAGTCGTAGATTATATAATAAACAATTTCAAGGTGTGAATAAAATCAAAACTTGTTTAATTAAATTTATTATAGTTTATTGGAAACGAATTCACACATTTAAGCAAATTCCTTGATCAAAATTTACTTCTCCAGATCAAACCAATTTTGCCTACCGATACGTTCTTCTCCTAACATGTGTATTTCTTTCTCATTCATATCTTTTATCGGTATTGTTAGTAAATAGTTCAGGACTTAGAATTTAAATTGAATTTTACCTATCCTTAAGTTATCGCTCAAGATTCGTCCAAATGCTCAATTCGTCGAGAGAAAATTCGTCGTTAGTACTTAATGAAACTCTTATAAACACTAACTAAGGCTCACTCGAACAATAACTTTTTGCAATAGAACGAAATCTGCTGTTCTATTCAGTTTGAATTGGCATTTACATTGTCCAGATTTTGGTCCAAAAATAGACTCGCAGGAGGATTTAATTTCTTTCACATATTTCTCTCCAAGCCGGTTATGTTTATACAGTTACTTTATTCAATAAAATTTATTATCCAGATAGTCAATCGATGGAAACCTAGGGTCTTAACCCTTCCAACTTTTGACATGTGCACATCCCTGCACAATAACATTCATAACAGTTTTTTTTGCATTTGTTAATTCAATAACAAAACAGCTATAACAACTGTTTTTTTGTTACTGCTTACAATTGCATCTGCTTATCTGTAGTTGCAAGCATGCACCGAGGTACATCAACGTTGTTTCATGGGTTATCTCTATGATTAAATATGTATTACGTTTCAACCTGTAATTTTTTCTGTATTTCGTCTCTAAAAACCCGATATTGACATTGGTCGCCATCCCACCCCACCTTCACGAACACCCTCCATCCATTTGTGTGACAGACTCTCCAATATTGATTGGTTAAAAAGAAAATATAATTTTTAAGACCACTATTTACAAGTTAAATAATTTATAATGATGTACACAAAACGAGACATAAACTTTATACAGATTTGAGACAAAAGTTTCTTTTTATTTCAAAACTGAATTTTACTTGTCAAGAATAAAAAAAGCACAGCATTAAAAATGCCAACATATACACAATGAAAATAAAAATACTTTTTCTAAAAATAATGAATGTTGTAAACATATACACCACATTACAGAATTCTACATTTTTTATCGTCCAGATCAGCATTGCCTCAAATTCCCATACACAATCTTGGTACCCATGAACGATGTGGACTCCTTTCTCAACAAAATGGACTTCAGAGTTGACCTGAATCTTCATACATCTCATTCAGCTTTTTAAAATGAGGGTAGGACATTGAAAAGTGTTATTTTAAAAATTTAGGGTTGTCTCTCAAAACAGGCTGTTTCATGAAAATGAATGGTTTGCGGGTAGGAATAGACAGTTCTGAAATTGTAACGGGTGATGTCGTCTCGGGTATAAAAAGAAGACTTATTTGATATCTACAAGGATATAGATTCATATAAATGGAGGGATTCGTGTATGGAGAGGGATAAGTTAGAATTATATTTCTGGCATAAAAACACCTCTACAAGAATTAGTCTAATTGCTTTTATTGCAGACGAAAATTTTGTTTTATTGTAAATGACTCTGCCCCTCAGGCCCACAAATAGAAACTGCATAGGAAAGATGGGGATGTATAAAACCATAGTACTCTGCAATACGAATATTTAAGTCAGAAAACTGAGTTTGTCTAACAATAAAGAGGATGATTATCTTTGAAAAAGATTCAGTGTGACAATAGAAGCCCCCGTTAGGAAGTCTCTCAGTATTTCCTAGAGATTCTTAAAATCTTTACTTTAAGGCTTATGTTTGATGTAATTATTATGCTGAATATCTTTCTTCACATGGTCAGTTATATTCTAATCACGTTGCAGTGGTATTGTTGGAGTGTTAATCTTTTACAATAGTAGTAGAACTTAGCTGTCTGAATCACATTGTAAGACTTCAATGATGTTTAGACTAAGTTATTTCGACTCAGAATTAAAAAGTCCTCAAAATTAATTTAATTTTCACAGTTTTGCATAATTTTACATGTGTTTGTTTTTGTCAGAATGAATTATATTGAAAATAACTTCATAAAAAATATGTTTTTTGATCAATGGTAATTGTTCAAACATTAAAATTGTTTTTTTATTCTATGAATTAATAGCCAATAAATGCATTTCATAAAAAATCTAAAAGACATTAAAAAATTATTCAATTTTACTTTAGGCAACTTACATAAAGAATATTCCTTAAAGTCAATAAAATACTAATAAAACCCCTTAAATGTAATTAATGTCTGGATGTAATTCAGATATATCCATATCAGGGAAACATTAAATGACCTCAATTACTTAATTATCCAAATAAAAAATACAATTTCTGGGTATAAAATAGAAATAATATATTACAACAACTTAACTTTTTTCGTTTCGGTTCAGTTGCCTGATGAAATTCATCGGTCAACACAACACACACTAAGGCATTGGATGTAACAGAATTAGCTAATAGGGTTTATTTGTTACCAAATTTTATTACATGTCATATAAAAGGTGCATCAAGAGAGCGTAGTTTGAATCTGGCGCGCTTCACGACACAATACAATGGTCTGCGTCGGCAACATTGTATCGTAGTGTGGCGACTCCCCGAGTGATGGCAGCACTGCCGTTCTCGCGACCAGTCGTCGTCCTCGCTCAAGGTTCGCCAAGAAAACGAACTTTGAACATCACTGTACAACATTGGTAAACACCCAGCAAGATGCTTGGATTTAACTTATACTTTTGAATTTCGTGTACTCGTTTTATTTGGTTCGTAAAATATACTGTAGTTTAATTTGAAATTGTTTGGTTAATAAACTTTCTCAGAAATGACAAATTAAAAAATCCTGTGTTAATAACCTGTAAGTTCAGCAACAATAATAGTTTCGAGGTTGCTGAAATATTGTTTCTTTGTTTGTTATAGTTTATTTTCTAGATCGAGATTCTAAATATACAATATAAGCATTACAATTAAACGAAAAATGACTATGGTACCCCCTCTTAAAAATAACTGCAACACATGTAGGCCTAATACTGTTGAAATTTCAAATGGTAAGAGTAATTTTTATCAATATTAAAATATAAATGGTAATATAGAAAATTGATATACTTGTCCAAAGTGAATAAAAGCACTATAGGTTTATACCAAAATTTTACCGTATATTAATCTAATGCCTTGATTTATCATATGTAATTTTACTCTAATGTAAAATATGCCGAACTATAAAAACAATATTTAAATTCCAAATTTATTGATTTTTTATATTTTATACTACAAAAACCCAACTGAGAGGATAACCTAATCTTCACACAATTTGTTGATTTTGGACAGAATAAAAAGGAAAACTATTTGCTTCTTATACCGATATCTAAAAAGTTGCCTTGTTCTATAATTGTACCTCAATGTTTTTGCATAAACATGATGTGGCTATCATTCTCCATCGTAGTTGATAAAGTAATGTAATTTAATCATTTAAGAGTCTTTATTACCGGGAGTAAACTTGGATCTCACCCTGTAAAAGTTCAATCATTCGAAGCATTTATGATAAATCAGATTTAGATATAAGGGGTGTTTTTTTGTTTTAAAGGAAAAGCTTTGTTTTAAGCTCTAAAAAATCACGAAATCATATTTTTATTTTTAATTTAAAAAATCCTAACAATTGTGACATAGGCTAATTCCTTTAAGCATGACATGTTGTCGGTCACTTAATGGTAAAACTATTTCTTTATATGTGTCAAATAAAGTTAGAACTATATCATTACAACAACGGTTGGACCTCAACATTTATTCAACCATAAATTATCCCAAATCCCATTTTTTAAGGGAATCTTTTGCGAAGAAACGATTCAATATACATAAAATTGCTCTCCGTTTTAATCTTAAAATAAATTTGATCATACGGACTCCGAATATTAATTTTTTTACTCAAATGCAACCAAAACTTATTTACTATCGGTTAAACTGCATTAATGGACAAGGAAGATGACTACACTTCCGTAAAGATTCATAAATTGCAATTTGTAGTCAACCCAGAATGTGGGCAAGTTGTCGCCCCCAGTCAGTGGTAGGTGCTGCCCCTAGTGTCAAGAATCCTAACTCCGTCGGCCTTGCAACTGACAAGACATTCGTGGGATCGCGTTGGTCACTGCTTTCCAGGGCAAGGATTTTTCTGTTTTGGAACGTTCTTGAAATGTAACAAAATCCAGTTCTGAACAAGTAAATGATATTACAAAACATTAATTTATCAAATTCAGATTTGAACCGTACTTCATACTGAAGGTTGTACGTTTGCAAATATAAACAAAGTAGAACAATCAAAGATGATTATGTATTTAATAATACGCAATTTATTATAAAACAAAAGAACATTCAGGTAAATGTAATATATGTATGGCCAGCCACGATAAGTGTTAAGAATATAAGTAAACATAGTAAAATCAGCTGATAACTGAAGAAGTAAAACCCATGTACTGCCGGTATTCGGTCTTTGTATTAATACAGTTAATTTCTCTTGGTATATAAACTTCAAACAGCACTAGGTAAGCAACTGCAATAACAAATAGGTGATTATATATTTTAAAATTGATGTTCAGCCAGATAGCTTTTTAACTTTTTTTATATTTAGTTCACATATCATTTTTGCAATATAAAAAATAATCCATTTTGTCTCCATAACCAATAAAATATAAACTGAGCGCTTCAATCTGTGGTACAGTATTAAAATATGATTTAAAATGTTGCTAAAATATAGAGTAGACACACTGAGAAAAATATTTCTCCCTGTTGTAACGACAAATCCGTATTATGTGGTCCTATTCGACCTTCAATACTTCTTCCAAGTTCAGAAATTCTTTTTCCTACCACCACATGGAAATAATCACATTGCCACACCTGTAAACATTACGCAAAACAGTTCATTTACGGTTTCCGTTTCTTTTCCGCTCTAGAGCGGCAATGTTCTTTACCTCACGCTAAATCAAACAGTAATTTAAAGTCAGCTGTTATTACAAACCATGCCACAGTTTTTTGTCATTGTTGTCGTTTATTAATAGCTCCTTTTTTAGTTTGAGGCTATGTTTGATAGTAAACAGTGTGTTCCAACAGAAACAAGTCAAACATAATCTAAATGACATTTTATATACAACACAACATATAATCTATTGCAATTATAATGGTAGGAAAAATCTTGTGTGTATTACGAGCGCAAATAATCATTGCCGCTCTCGAATTGTTTGGTCATCTACAATTCTCGAGCTGTATTGACGTACTTTACACTCTTTTCATATACCGTATCCACTTTTGTTTTTATTAAATATATCCACTCATCCATTTACCTACTTACTTCCAAATATCTACAGTACTTCAATATATCAACCACGAACTTACTTTAGATAGTCTGTTTGGAGGTGCTTCAGTTAGGGATCTTATTTTTTTTGGATTAATTTTCCAATCAGAGTTTTCATACCAGACAGAGACATCTTCCATGTTTATTTTTTATTTTCTTACGAATATTAATTGCATGTTCGTGTGTTATAATTCTTCATACTTTTAGTGTATATACCATGTGTAATACACATGATGTGTAATACACATACAAAATAAAGTATGGGCATTACAACACCTTTAGATTAGCTATTTGATTTATTATTAATTTCTTTTCATTTCTTTTTAGTACTAGTTTTATTTCACAAGATTTCTCTCTCATTCTCGAGACTGTTTATTCCAGATATGACAATATTTTTGGGATTAAAAAGTTACTGATTGATACAATTATATGTAAATGTCCATTTTTACACGTTGTAGGCCTAATTGGTTACATGTTGACTGAAGTTGATATGTGTCCTTAGAACATAAAAGCACCCAAGTGTGATTAAAATTTGAAGGGTCACTTTCTTTTAGTCTACATAGCTAAAATAAAATTATTTTTCAGGTTTTGCTAATGAACATTTTTTTATATTATCTCATCCCAGTAATGTCCATGGAACATAATTCTAATTTTCTAATGCTTTATGTGTGATTCTATTTAATTCTATTTATGTTGTTTGTGTGTGACTATCAGTGCATCACATTGTAACTACTGTATTATGTGATGTTTTTAAAGCCAATATTTTAAACCAAAAGTGTGACAGATGTGAATAATGGAATAAAACAGATGTATCTTGATAAATTAAAATGCTAAATAATGTCAAATAAGAAAAATAGTTTCTTAAGCTCTGTTAAAGCTTTGCTCCGTGAAAATGGGATAGGTGTACCGTATTGGAATTGCTTTAGTTCTGGAACTCTATACTTATAATGAACTGTTAGCCTACATGGTTATAGTACCGGTATTCTAAGTAGTTGATTTTTTCTTTACGCACATCTGTCCGGTGCCAAACAAATATATCATGATTACCTTATGTGGATATAAACATATATCACAACACATCACATAGGTTCTATTCTTTTTTTTTGATAATTCAGTATTTATTCTTATACTCATTGATGCAAAATTCTTCAGTTTCAAATACCGGTTGACCCAAAAGTTCACCTTGCTTTTTAACTACTGTAGATAATAAGGACTTTATTTTTGCCTTTTTAACTTTTTTGATTATTTCGGAAAATCTGGTGAATTCGGTATATATCCTTCTACGAAGTAGAAAGTAACTTTTTTGGGACTCCCAAATACCTTATAAATAGCTCCTGAAATATTTTAGAAGCTAATGATCAAAACTTTCTAATAAATTTTCTATTGAGTGATAACTTAATTTAAATGCCTTTGAAAAGAAAATGAATTATGATAGCTAGAGACAACTATCTCAAAATAGTTGAAAATTTTGGCTGATTTAAAGTTTAAACATATACAAACAAAATATTTAAATTTCACAATTATTCTTTTTTACACTTTAAAACAGAGTTTCACTCAAGAGGTTTTCGTATTAAAATTGTTTGATGTTATCTTCAAAACTCCAATTTTTGGAGAGTTTGAAAATGTTGACATAATTTTTTTCTGAACTCTAAGACCACCCGTCATGATAATCCCGTTTCCTGGAGTTGTTAAAGAAATAAAGAGGTGAACGGATTTTGACACAAACGCTATATAAAGTCGCATACAACTGTGACTAATTCTCAAGATATTTACAACTTCAGGTTGGTCTTTTAGTAATAATTTACAGTTTACTTCATACACATAAATGTTTACATGGCAATAAAATGTCTTACCTTAAATATGACTAAATTCAATCAGGCCTACTGCACATCGAAAAATGCTTTGCTGCGAAGTAATAAATAATATGTTTAAAATCTTATTATTAACTTTTTCATAAAATAGTAAGATTTTGTATCCAAACATATATTGCAGTACTTAGGAGTTTTAGTAAACCAAATGTAATTTTTATATTATGACATTTTTTATCAATGTCGTAAAATAGTAACTAAAAAATACATAAATAGTTATGATTCCATAATTTCTTGTCACAAAATTATCACTATTGTCTATACGGGATTTCTTTTATGATGTTCAACCATCGTTAATTCTAATTATGATCAAAATTTGTTATCCAGTAATATGCCACATTTTACATTGTCTACGTTGCTACCACAATAGAATAATGTTAGGAGCCTTTACTTATATTTTAGATCCAATATTTACATATCTGAACCGTTATTTCCAAAATTGTATGGGTCTGTTCAAAATAATATTATAGAGAATATATCTTACATTTTTGCCATTATGGGATTCTAATAGTTTAATTTTTTGTTTGACGTAGGCCACAAATTACTTATAATTACACTAATATTGAATTTATAAACCTTATTTATTAGTAACAAAAGCTGATACAGGTTGTATTTTAATGATGTGTAACGCCTGTCCTTTAATGACCTGTGCTTAATTGTCAGTATGTAATTTATAAACAAAATTAAAGAGCTTTTGGTTATCAATAATTGTTTTATTTTGAGGCAAATTAAAACAAAAATAACAATTAAACAGATGGACAAACCATCATAACAAGTTTTAAGTAAAGTTACTAAAGGCTTAAGTGTCATTGGGAATTTTAAATGTTAAAAATGTTGAATATAACATCTTAATCATGGATTTTAATAGTTGTGCGGAGTAATTTATTTGCTTTCAATTGACAAATAAATAAATTTAAATTGTGTGTCAAATAATATATCATACTGTTATAAACTTATGATCAACAACTGTTTCAGAAAATGCAAATTCAAATCTTTCATTTCTATACTGTTAAATATGCTATGAATAAAATAATTAAAAACCAATTATGAAACTTAACATTATGAAAGTAATAAAACCTGCATATGGGATTTAAATTGGTTTTATTCTGTGCAAATATCTTAAGATATAAGCAATAACTTATTCAATTTGTTATTACTGAATCTTGATTGTATCTTTAACTATTTATTAATGCCAATTGATTTCTATTCCATACAATGTTTAAGAGACCTATAAACTTATTTATTAATTTAGGTATTAGTACACTATACTTTCTAATCAATGTTATTTGAAAGGACATACATTTGTAATTTACTTAGCAATGAAGTTGTTATTCAACGAGGGAAAAAAACTAGTGTAACTTTATAGTAACTGGCTTAAAAATTTTTGTATTTCAATTAAAATAAAAACATGTTTTTTAGTTTTAAAGATATTTAAAGTTTGTTTTATCCTACAATGTATGAATTACTCATATTTTAGCTACCTAAACAATAAATGCAGATAGGGTTCTTTGTTAGTAATAATTTTCACCAGGACACAAGAATAAGTCAAAGTAATTTTTACATGTATTTGATCCAATATGTCAATTTTAAATCTCTATAAAAAAAATATTTTTTCATACCTTCCTATATTTTCACTATTACAGTATTATATTAATTTTCTGAGGGAAAAGAACTGAAAAAAGAACTATGCATAATATTTATAAGAAATTGTAAGGCAATTGAAGTAATTTTAATGAATGATAGTGATTCCTTTATATTTAAAAATCAACACATTATTTACTTATGACTATTAAATGGTTTAATCAATTGTAAAACATGATGTAAAAATAAATTAATTTTGGAGATTCATTTTTTTATAATTACATTTAAAAGATGAAATAGTTTGCCAAGTATATTGAGAAAAGAATTACCTGAAGTTCTGTAGTCCATTGGTCGATTCTAGAGTCAAACTGAGTCGTTCCCTGAGGGCCGAGATAGGTTGGGGATTAGAAAGTTAAGGGATGAAAAGGTTCGGAGCCCGGCGATTGGTCGAGGAAACTTTCTCTCCGGTGAAATCTTCTGCGCCCTCCTCAAGAAAATGGGCGCTTCTGACCAAGGGATAGCCAATAAATACTACCATTCTCTTGAACATATGCTTTATTAACCAAAACGAGAAATAACAAAAGACCATTAAATAAATAGGGATAATTGTTGTCCTTTAGTAGCACTAAAGTAATTACATTTTGATATAGGCTTGCTCTGATATAAAAAATATGGAAGGCACTTTACATGATTATATAAAACTATCTTCTTAAGAATAAAAGTAATACCCAATATAACACCTATACCTAAAGACTTTCTGTTTAAAAAATCGCTTAACTGAGTATAGACTTCAAAAACATTTACATAGACTTCAAAAAGAAAAATATAACCTTGCAAGGAAATTGTTACAAATATTTAACATACATATCTTAATCACCAGAAAGGGTGTACAACTGTATAATTTTGGGATTTACAACTCATTTATGGTTGTTTGTACAATTTTGTTTACTACTAAGCCGGTCAGTGAGTAAAAAGTCGTTATAGAGTCTAGTGAATGGAGCGATGGACTTATACTGGTCAGTGACGGTAGGTTATGACCCTTTCATTGCTCGTAAAACAAATACTGCCTCTTTAATAGAGAGCTGAACACTAGAGCGGCCACGCTTCCAGTCCGTAAACTAACCCTCAGCCCGTGAGACCGTCCCGCCGCGCCGTTTGATATGGATTAGCTCTTTTAATTTTATTTTTTGCCATCTAATTACTGACAGTAGTTATAAATTTGTACAATTGTTTGATTATTTAAGATGGCATATTGGTAACACTTAATTAAATAAAAGAGAATGAAGTCTTAAAAGTACACTGTATTCAAGTTGGTGTTGATAATTATAAAGTGTTTTAGTTATTACAGTACGATACTATAATTTCAATGCGTTATCTTGGTAAATTGTAAGTTCAATTTAAAGTGAAGTAAATAAATTCAAAACCCATTCATATTAGAGTTGGAAGCCAAAGTTTAGGTCTCAGTTGTGGTAATGTATCATGCGTACAAGTAGACTATTAACGCCACCTTTATATTTACCAATGTAAAAAATTAGCCTACTCAAAAATATTTGTGAAACAAGGTTCAAATTTAATCCTAAGAATATTCGTTATGTTTTATCCTTATTAGTATATGTAAGTGTTATTCCTGTAATAGATGAACAAAAATATGAATTTTGTAAAACAGGTTATCATTTATACAAATGTTTTGTTGTTTGGTTGTTCTATAATTATAAATTAAATTAAGTAATTGTGAACATGAATATATCTTTTAAAGTAAACTGTATGAAAACAATTCTACAACAGTTTATGGGTTTTTGTAACTATTTAAACTATTAAATAATTCTTTTGTTTTTGTGTTTGAATATTTAGCTCATTGTTTAAAATTGTATAATATTTTCAGTTGTACTCTTAAAGTTATTACAACTGAGTTAATATATATTACAATAATCTGCCTTGTATTAATAATACGTTTTCACAAACTTGTAACATAATATTATATGAATAATGCACATGAAGAGCTAAAGTAGGTCTTATCTAAGAGATATTATTAAACATTCACTTTTGTTACCCTTATACATTATGAAATTGTAATGTTTCATAGGCATAAGTATTTAAAATATTATGATAAAATATTTCAAATGTATGCAATGTAGCCTACAATAAACTGTGTATGATGCAGCAGTCGAAGACAACTCGGCCGGATGAAGAGAAGAGCGCCGCCGGATGATCCGGAGGCAGTGTGTCCTCCTGTTACGTATACTGAAGGTATACCGGATGACAATAACACTCAGGATACATTCAGTATACGTACAGGGGGTTCCACAATTATCTCGAAGTACAGCGACCAGAAGTTGAAGAAATTCTTGAAGATTGTAAATAGTAACAATATATACTCTACAGTTAATTACTAATACAACAAATATAGTAAATGTAAGTTAAGTATGTAATAGGACTAATGTACACATTAGATGAAAGTTTTTAAAAAAATTGTACCATTTGGCTAATAACTCATTAAGTTGTAAGATTTCAATGCAAAGTACCTAAAGAGCCAACAAAATAAAAATAAATGGATATTAATCTTTTGTAACGGAACACCAAAACTACAAGAATATTCAAAATCCTACCTCTTAACCCTACAATTTACAACTACAAGTGACAAAATAACGTTCTATAATTTAACAACAATATAAAGTCATCAAATCACTCTATTTTATTAACCGTCGCATATCCGACGTAGAGAATCTAATAAAGACGTGAATTAAGAAGACA
Source organism: Neoaliturus tenellus (assembly GCA_030545055.2). NCBI lineage: Eukaryota > Metazoa > Arthropoda > Insecta > Hemiptera > Cicadellidae > Neoaliturus > Neoaliturus tenellus. The sequence continues at coordinate 16,459,244 of CM061535.1, forward strand.
CTGTCAAAATAAAAAGTTAATTTTACGATAGCTACCGAAGGAGCGGCCAGGCTTGAGGCGAGACACCGGGACCGACGCGACGGAGTCTGCGCAGTAGAGTGCGGGAGTTACTGCCACTGCTATCTAAATATGTCGTCAACACGATGTAACAGTGATTCACGGGGTCGCTGCCTTCTAGATTATCAGATGCGATACAAGAATGTTTCTCTTATCAGCCGGTTTAATTGCTATCTCGATCGTAACAGTTCGATTGATTGTTCTGATTACGAGACGTGTAATTCTTTGGAATTAAAGTAACAGATGTTGGAAATGAATATTTTGACAATGACTTTATAATTCCTTCTATTAATATGTAACACTAAAATTTTTTAGCAGATAGTCAATGAAATCTCAGTAATCATTTCCTTACAGTACCTAATCGATTAATTATAGAATTTAAAGATTAGATTTCAGCAAATGGACATGATTAATAAAGAATATTTTGATATCACACAAAATAAGTTAAAATAATAAACTAACAGTCCGCCAAATGCTACAGGTAATGAATATCTCGGTGCACAAGATGTGAGAGCAGATCGCTGCGGTGCGGGGTGCGTAGGGTGCGTAGGGTGCGTCGGTGTTGCGTCGCCGCGCAGGGAGGGGGCCTAGCCGGGGGTGGCGGGTTCGAGGAAGGCTGCAGGTGACCCAACGTTGCCCAATTTGGACACAAAAGCCGGCCCGCTAACAAGGGACGGAGTTGTTTATGGGCTAGAAGGGTTGGACGTTCACCCGGCGAGCCGCACCGCCTGGAACACAATCACTTCATCAGGTCCCCGAACAAACTGCCCGGATTCTTCGCTGCCCTTGCTCTGAAAGGAGAACATGGATTGACGATTCACATGCGATATCAACACACTTTTGTACAATGGAAAACTTATGAGTAACATGCATTTCAATATGGGAAAGGAGCTGTTTAATATTCACCGCCGAAAGAATGAATCGATCCCTAAACCCAAATCCGGCTCGAAGGACCAAATGTTCTATATGGGGTGATGCTAAAATGAGCCAGGGTAGCCGAAGGACCAGGGTGCACAACACCCAAGAAAAAGACAAATTACTATAGCACATATACAATTCATTGCTGTGTTAATCTCATATTAATTGTATCGAATTAACTATCTAATATAAAATGGAGTACTTTACAATAATTGTACATACAATTTCTAAATATTTAAATTGAGTAAAGATTAGTATCTATATTGTACATTGAAATATTCCATGTTACTTAGCTTACAGACTTTTGTTTAAATGGAAAATAATTAATTTTATGAGTCAGCGTTTATAAACATTAATTAGAGTTTTGAAGTAGGCTATACTTTTAAAAGTGCAACCAGTAATTTTTTAAAGTCATTCACTCTATTTAGAGGTTTATATAGTATCATTTACCTAGTAGACATAATCATATAAAACACTTTTAAATTTCAAAACTTCCCTTAGAGAGACAAGTCTACAAAAAATTTTATTAGAATGTTGAAACACGATCTAGATTAAAGATTTATTCGCAAATACCTTTTATCGTCATTTTAGTAGAGGTATAGGCCTAATCAAATAACAATGCATTTTATCTCATCTGATAGTGGAAGGCGGACGGCCCAAAAGTTGGTCAATACGGGCTTCCCCCCGCCACCCCCTCATTATTGGGCTCGGGTGGGAGGGGGTTTGGAAGGGGAGGGTTGCTTTTGATGTGTCTGCTGAATTTATGGGGCGGCCATAGCGCCCATTGTAAGGGATGGGGCAGGTGGGTGGGGGAGGGGGGCTTCGCCCTGCGCCACTCGATAAGCGACTCTGATTTAAACTTTTCTCTATTAATTTTATACTTTGACATATTTGTTATTACTATAGAGTACGTGAGGAGTTTTAAATTCTGATAAATATGATTATGATTATTGTCGATAATATTATGTGGCTAAAAAACCTGTGTATAGGAAATGATATTTGCTGGTCCAGTAAACTCTTACATCAATAAATGTTTTTAAACAGTTTCTTATCAATATTTTTTCGAAATTCCAATGTCTTATTTTTACTCTATAGAGTAGTGAGAAATGTGTGATAGTATATAGGTTATAGGAGAGTCCGTTTCTATCTTATACCTAAAATATGGGTTGCAAATTCTTATGATAACACTCATTTTTAGATCTGTTGAAAATCTATACATCAATAACCTTGAACATCGTATAACTCTGATAAGCTAGTAAATGTTTTCCATCACAAACTACACTCCTGGTTGAATGAGTTAAAAAGATGGATGGCTTGGATTAAAAAAGTAGGTATCCATGTTTTAAATCGTAATAAAGTCAAACTAATCGATTACAATTATCAATTATTACACTTTGCAAACTCAAAAAAGTAATTTGTCAACACTGTAAGATAAAAACGTGTGAAATATGTATTAACTAATTTGATTTTATTCAAAAATTCGCTGCAGCCAAAGATAATTTTTGCAGCCAAAGTGAATTTTAATAAAAAAATCAAGAGTAGATGAGATAGCCTGGTGGAGATGAGTGATCGGAGGTGTAAGATGTGAGGTGTGAGTGTAGAGGCCTACCTGTCGGCACGGCATCGTCCCGGCGACTGGTACGACCGCCATGGTCGCTGCCGCTGCCTCTCCGTGCGATTGACATGTCATCCGCGGTGACGGTGGCGGTGCCGCTGCGGCGGACGATGCGCTGGACGCCGAGCGCTGGACGAGCGACAAGTGAGCCGGCGGACGACGCCGGGACGCGAACGCACGCAGACGCCGGCGGGCGTATGGCGCCCGCGTCGGGGGGAGGAGCGTTTTGATATTAAAAGTGACGCGATGAAAAAGGGGCGTGGCCGATATAAATGTCCCCTTCCCCCGCTCGTTCTATCTCCGTCGCGCCGCTCTCTCGCTCTATTCCCCTCTCTCTTCCTCCGCGATTTTGTATATCGTTCACTTTGTTTTGCGGGTTTTACGAGCCGGTTGAATGGGGACGAGATTTCAGCGGCGTTATCTTCTATTTTTTTGCGATAACGCGATTTTTTCTCTCCGCGGCGAGCCGTGCGGTATGTGAGCGTCTATTTTGATTTACGTCGTGTTTACTGAACATTACTCCGCCACCCGGATGCTAATACACGCCTGGACTCGACGTTTAGTTCACATATATGTTATTGAGTTTATCAGACTCAGCTAATATAGGCCCATCGCTTTGTGTTACTGCCCTACCCTTTTGTAGAATCCTCGGTTCAATAACTCTATACTGCCACTTGCAATTCAATTGGTTCTGTATTTCCCTATTGTAAAATGTTGGTTTTCCTATTTGATTATATAAGCCTATGAAATAATTTTTCAATCACTATTGAAGATTTTATTTTTGTTATTTTATTTGTAATTCTACATGTTACAGAGGCAAATAAAATAGAAAACGAGAGGTAGTTAAATATATTTAATGAAAAACATGTTTCGTTGCATCAGTCAACAATGGGATTTGGTATACTGAAGATATGCAATTGATGCAAAATCTGGTATTGGGGGATGTGGGCGAAATTTGCGTTAGTGTACGATGATTGAAAAGTACTTTGCAATTTGAATGATAAATTAGAGCATAAAATGATTGCCTATATTTGAGTCATAAACCATTTTATGAACTCCATCATCATTCAAATTGCAAAACTAATTTTCAAACATTTTATACAAAAGCATTTTTTACCAACACCTTCAAATACCATATTTTGCATCAATTGAATATCAACAATCGGACGTAGTTATGGTAAAAAGAACCATCCCACAGGAAGTTGAAACTGAGATTTATGTGCCTAAAGTTAACGCTTAGGCCTAATTCCAATTCTGTTTAATTAAAAGTATGATTTAAAGTTAATATTTACGTAAAAGTAAGCCTACAATACTCTAAAATAGATTATTTATAGGTTATTTGTTTATATGATTGTCCATATCTAATTTTTTTACGCAAAACACGATGGGAAGGTTCCTTTTTGCTTTATATTGAAAGTAAAAATGTAGGCCTACCCATGAATAGTTTGATTCTTTTTAGAGAATTTGTTTTTATAATAAGTTGGGATACAAATGAAACAAGGAGCTTGGTTATGTTTTGTAAATTAATCATTTTGGATCTATCTATTTTGCTTTTCATTTAATTTTATGTGGTAAGAAGAACCAAGAGATTTGGTTCTTTTTGTACAAAGAAACAATTGTGGGATGCTTCCTTTTTTGCTTGAACGTAAAACAAACCACAATTATTGTGTGATGTAAAAAAATATATAAAAAAAAAAAAACTATAAAAGTGGCATTAAATTACCTTTTGGTTGCTACTTTTTAAATCTACCTAACATTTTTATTTTGCATAGAATAACAAAAATTGAAGTTCATTTTCATAGTCCCATAAGAACAACATTGGGCCAACTTTTATTGCTATATCTCAGAAACCTTTTAGGAAAATAAAACAAATTCTCTGGCATTAAACTGTTTGAAAATGGGGTTTTAAGAACATTGCACTCTTAAACTTAGCATTTACTCATAAATTCTGTTTTTTTTTTTTTTTTTATTTGATGGGCAAATAATAAAATTCGTAAAAATGAAGGTATGTTATTATGCGCAACACCTATTAGGCCACTGACCATATATATCAAGACCCTTGAACCCTCTAAAGCCCCACGACAAACTTTACAGTCATCAATCTTTAACCAAAATGACAAACTATAACAAAATATATAAAATTGAAATTAAATTGAAACATTGTGAGGTATATTTTAATAACCAGATTTGTGTGAAGAATTGAGGGCAGTGGAGACTGTCCACGATCATTGCTAAACAACAGAATCACTATTATCTACAATAAAATTAAAAATAACCTATACAAATGTTTCAAACAAACTTCAAAATTATCAAAAAGAACTCTTATGTTTTTAATGAAAAACAAAATAATAATCAGTAGACCTAAAGTAGAATATATCAAAACAATAGAGTAAGAATATTAATTCTACGTTTAATTATTTATAATATTATTAGGCTAGGGATTGAACAGAGGGAGGATTACAATCTTAAATTTATTTAAGTCATGTAATTATTCTCCTATAACTTATAAAATCAAGATTATAAACCAAAATAAGCTCGAAGGGACAGATGTAGCTCCCTACAGCCCTTTTGTGTAGGCCTATACATTTTCCCTTCATAACATATTTCTCATGATAACCATGGGCCTCTATTGCCTAGTTTTTGTCTGTCTTTTTGTAATTTTGCTCTGATATCTTAAAAACCATTTAAGGCACTTGAATTATTTACTAAAAGTTGGCATGAGTATTATCTACTATAAGACCCTCTTCCTTATTAATTTGGACATTCAGAACTTTTTCAGATTAAAAATGGTAAACATTTTAAATATTCAAATGTATCTAAAAATTGTAAATTTTATCAAAATAGTTTGAAAATATTCAAAAGTATAGAATCTAAAGTGCATGCCTAATCATAAGCACTGTGATTGAAAAATGAGAAAAAATAAGTAAGGTTATTTCAATTGATTTTATAACAAAAGGCGTGGTTTCATTAAGATTACTCAAATTTCTCATCAGTTATTTTTATTGTCTCTGATTTGTTCAATGCCATTTATGATTCAATAAAATTGCATAAGTGTTTCGCTAATAAATACGATTTTCATAATATTTATCAATTGTTGAGATAATTGTCTTTGGATATTTAAAATAGCTGTCAGTTAGAAAAGAAAATTTAAAGAAATGTCCAATTCCATACGAAAAGACAGAGTTTAAATTCAATACATCATATAGTTTCGAAAATACCATGGAAAAAGAAATTTGAAAAAGACTTTCATACAATTATACCTAGATAACTAGATACCTATGGTTATACTGATTAATAGACAAGAGTTAATGCAATCAACAATCACACAGAAGAATGCTAGGTAGCTACTGGAAACTGTGCTTATGAAAAATATAAATCAATTCAAACATTAAAAGACGCATAAATATAAAATTTATATCCTTGGATAAAATATGTATAATGTATTTATTTTATCAGATAAATATGTATTTGATAAAGTACAGACGTCGCCTTTAAATAATAAGAGAGCAAACATTATGTACCTAAAAAGTCGGGAATAGAATATGAATAAGGTCATTGGAATAATACAACCACGAACGCAATCAGTTTTATATTTATATAGTTCATCAACTACGTTCCATCAAAAGCTTTAAAATTTAACTTCCAAGTTTGACATATTGATAGGCCTTAATTTCATTTGTTGAAAATTGATATAGGCTACATTTAAACCGTTGAATATAATTCTTCTTACCATCGTAGACTTAAGCGTGGCTTGATTATACGGCGACAAACAAGAATTGAGAAAAAATGTGGTGATTTTATTATAAATCTTTTAAGGTCGTTTATAAACATGAAACAACAAACTAAAAGTAATAAGGGACTAATTCAATCTTAAAACCTTTAAAGCACGAACATTTACGTAATGGTAAGGTATAAGATGCAAAATGTAACTTAATACATACCCTGGAAGCTAAGCGTAAAATCAACAGCCATGCATGTATACATTTTTGATGTTAGACTTAAATCAGCTTTGGTTATTTTCAACTGTTTTTAATTCATAGGACGAATGAAAAGATACAGATAATTTTAAGAATTTGTAAGGTTAATACTGAGACAATTCACTGTAATCATAAAACCACTTCAAACCCACTTAACCAGGTATAATGCCAGGTATTTTGGCAATCCTCGTGAATCTTAAACATAAATTATTCCACAAAAATATAAAAAGCGATAGTATAGCTTTTGGTTCTTATTTTTGCCTTCACAAAATACTGAAGTAGGTATTTTAGATTGTTAATTGTTACAACTAAGCTTACTTAAATGTTTGAGTGGTTAAGTAGGCTATTATGCATGCCCATGTTATTCATGTAGGTAATCACTAAAATCATAATGAAATGGCATCACTGTTAAATAGGAATTAATTTGATCAACAAATACATAAATTTCAACAGGCAATACGTATAACAATTTAGGGATTTATTTGTTGTCAAATAATTTAATTTAGCATACGATTTGAAGCAGATATCGTTATTCTTATATCAAGTGAATATAAAAAGCTTAACTACAATAGAATTACCAATATTATAAAACTATTTAATTATTATATTTTAGCGTCGTGCTAAAATTTATTTATTGGAGATTTTCTCTAAAGTGAACAAGGGTTCAATACGATGCAATTATATCTTGAATTGATTGTATTTAGTTTTTATTTTTTCAAGTAAAAGTAGTTAATAAAATAGTGTTTTTGTTAAAGATGTACATTGAACATAAAGCCACTTTTAAGAATTCATTGTCTATAAACTCACTATAAAAATGTTTTAAGGCTGCTTATAGATTTTATGAAAATCTAATAGCCTACTATGCAACATTAAAACTATTAAACATAATATTTTAAGTGTTAAAATTATTCAGTAGCGTTGTAATTACGGGTAAATATTCTGTTGTAAATACCAATTTGAAAATAACTCCGGGTTCTAACATTTCAAATTTACGTTGATATTTTTATAGTATTGTTGGGTAAATTACATCAAATTAATTTATTTACTATGGATATTTCCTGTAAAGATTGAATGAATGTGTTGATTCCTATATGTTGAATCATGACTATTCATAAAATATATTCTTATATCGGACTGGTGCATTGTTTTAATTATTTTTGGATGTAAATATTTACCTACCTATAGAACAACAAATTTGAAGAATCATATTAGAAGAAATAATTCTAAATATCTTGTACGTACGTTCTTGTTCCTGGTTCACGAATCTTGAAGAGCAATCGAAAATTCCCTCTGACATCTTCCAATTCTGGCAGAGTTTCAATTCTGATAGAGCTTCAGTTCTATCCTGCTGATGATGCCACACACGAACCGGAACTTGAAAAATATAGATAGCTGTAATAGATTAAATTATGATTAAAAAATTGTTTTGCATCATAAAAGATCCATTAACCGTACAAAATATGGGGAATATTTACAGCAAGTACTGTTTCTTGAGTAATTTCTAATATCTGTTGAATATAAAACATAATATTTTTAGAAGGTGCATTCATTAATGAAATTAACATTCTACATTGCCTTAAAACAATTCCTTAGGTGTTATATAAATCTCTTGTGATACTTTGTTTTAAACATTTTGCCTTTCTGCAACTACAAAATTTAATGAATAGTTATAAAACATTATTTAAAAACAGTATTTTGTTGCGCACTGTAAACTATGCTACAATTATTTATTTAAGTATGACTGACTTTACATAGCCTATATCACTAAACTTACTCGTATCACGAATTTTAAGCAGTAAACAACAGTCTGGGATAATTCCATAAGCATAACTATTCATTTTCCTTAACTTTCAGTAATAAAGAGTTAATTTTTATACAAGAGAAATGGAAATGCATATCTAATTTTCATGATAACATGGTAAAAAATGGAGAATATCTTCAAAATAAAAAAATCAGCATGTAACTTCTTGCCCTCCCCCAAAAGTTTCATATTATTAATTTAAATACCGGACAATAAAAAGGTAAATTTCAAGAATTTTATTCTTTTTTATAGCATTACTTGAAATGTTATACTGGAATATGATTGTGTTTTAAGCCCATTTATTCCAATTTGAATTATTTAGAGTGTGGACCTACAATGAGTGTGTTAACTTACGAAGCTTTGTACTTAAACCAGAAGGGTTTACTGAGATAAATAATGAATATTCCAATCACAGCTATTGGCAGCTTAAACAAAATAATGCGTTTGCAAAGTGAAAGACATTCAGCTATAGAGTTGTAGTTGGACACTAGCTAAGATAGACTACACAATATAATAATATAACCCAATTAATTTTTTTTAAGCATTCTATCAATTTATTGTTTAGTGATGTTTTTTCTTTAGTTGATGATCAATTATGGCTTTAAAATGTGTTGTTTGTTGTAATCTACGGGATAAATAATTTCACTACATATTTTGCAACAATTAACTGCTCGAAGGGCATTTAAAACTGTTGTATGACAGTTTATATTCAGCTGTGATTAGATGCTTTACAGATTACAGCTATTGAAGGGTTATATAATCTGATGACATTATACCCAACCGATTATGTAAAGAGATAAAACGCAATCTCTGATGGAGCTTGCTCTGTAATCTCGCAACTTCCCCACAATCTTCAATATCAAGTTTCATTTACAGTTGAATTTTTAATGTCTTAATGTTGTTAGATATATTATGAAGAATTACAAATAAACGGGATTTGGGGTTAAATGTAAACAGCAACGTCAAGTAAAAAAAAGAAAAATCTAATAACTGGATATTTATAAAATGCATATAGAAATAAACATATTGGAATCTGTTCCGATCCTAATAATTTTTAACAGTCATAAAAGCGCATATCCTAGGATAAAGTTTTTTATCTGTGGAGGTAGGCTATAGCGTATCGAGCGTTCATTCTAGCCTGGGGTTTGTGAGTTGAATCTAAGGCAAGGTATTAAAGAGTAATAAGTTACTATGCTTTGTATCATGTAGGTCTAACAAATTTAACATTAATGTGTTAAATTGTGGTTTCCTTCCTCTTTACTTTCAAAAAGAAGTTGGAGAGTCGGAGTTGGAGAAAGTTAAATGGCTTAAAATTAAATAATATGTCAATGTAATGTACAGTTAAACTTGAATCATTATCTCATTTCTCACCAAATTAAAGTAATAGTATTTCGAAATTAGAGTCATTTCTCTAATAAGTTGAGTTCTATACTCGAGGAAGTCTAATAATCAAAACACAAGTCTTAATTCATCAGTACCTAAACAGAACAACGTTGCTGAAGGGAACGTTACGAATTCAATTGCCAGATTGCATTTGCTAAACAATTAAAGTATAAAATACTTTCCTCAATATTATTATTTTTGTATATAAATAATTCATTTTCCATCAAACGTAGACATGTTCAAAGGCCTCTGTATACTTATAGCAAGATTACAAATATTTTTTTAAATATCATAGAAAGAGAACCAACAGAGGATAGCATAATGAAATTAGTGAAATGAGTATCATCTTAGAGTTAGTAAAAGTTTGTATTTGCTCAGCAGGAAAGAAAGAACTTACTGTACAGCAGATTTCAACTGTAGGAAGCAGCAGATTACAAAAAGGGCATATAACATTTTTATTCAGTTTAAATCGATTCGGATGATTATTTGGTTATATGTTTTAGTATAAAAAATTTTACTAAATAATAATCTGACTGGCTCGGAAGGTTTGAAGTCAAAACAATCAACTGTCCGAATCTTTTTCTGTTTCAAATTAATGATTGCAATAACTTTCAGTCATCGCCATTGCCTTTTATGCATATTTTTCTCAAATGCATGTTGTAATATAGTATTTTGTTTATAGGTTATTTTACTAGTAGCAAAGGTATATTTATGATCTAAAATTGAGAGTCAATTTAAATTGTTTTTATACTTTGGGCTTTGTCCGTGTTTGAATGGTATTGACTACTGTTTTATTCTCTCTAACTTATTACTATTTTTAGCATGAAAAATATGTCATTTATAATTTTGTCAGTTGTTGTGGGTTTCGTCTGTTACGTAACTTTTCTTTCGACATAGTAAACCGAATTTTCAGACTGAGGTTTCATTACGATCTAGCGCGTGTGCAAATGGTGATGAGAAAGGCAATTTTGTTTCGGGCTTCGCCCCCACGGCCTTTGTTTTATTTCTAGAGGGTGTTTTGAAATGTTTACCAACTTTCATTATAAAACTTTAAAATTTGAATTGTAACTTAACAACTTATTTTATCTTCAGATAAATTCTTAAGTCGGATTGTAATAAAAATAGATTATCTGTCACTGCATAATCAACATAAATATTGTTAAAACATTCACATTTTTGCATTCCCATTTTTAAATCTTCTGCTTGATAGTACGTTTTAACTGACATTTTAAGACATTTTAACTGACGTTTTAAGACATAAAATTCTTTCAAATTATGTACTGTAGATGAGTTTTTCGAAACCAGAAAGAAATATATTACAAAATGCGCAATTTGCGACGGGCCTCCCAGTTAAAAAAAATTACGGTAAATTGTATGCTGTTCTTTCAGATTCAACTGACGTACTTGTAGTAAAATTACTGTTTTTATAACGCAAAACAAAAATTTTTGTCCTGACATAATTTGATCGTGTCATCTATTTGTCCAAAAAATTACATTTCAGGAAATTTCCCAGTAAATTACCTGTACAAAAAATCACATCCAGCTTTCTTCTTCCGTGTTGCTTAAAGAAGACAGAAATCTGCACTCCTGCCAAATGAAAACCAGCACTTCACCTGGAGAAAAATAATGTTGGAGATAATACATATATTATTGATATGAGTTAAAAGGCAATAATGCTAAAAAATTCAAATATTCGTGTATTTTACAGTTATTTGCGTACTATAACTTTAATGTTGTGACATCCTTGATGCCGAAGAGATGTCGGGAGTCTTGGCATCGTTCATGGAAGGTTCTGATATGAAATACTTTAAATACTGATAGAAAGTCACAAGTTATAATATTTTGAGAGATGCTTTATCATTACCAAATCATGGTAATAAAATTTTGGCGAGAGTGTATTATTTTACTATTAGGATAAAAAACCTACCAAAAAAGAAAAAGTCTTTTACTGATGGCCATAACATCTAAACTAAACATTTAAATAACAGTAAATCAACCTAGTTAAAGCTGATAATAAAGTAAAGAGAAATACCAAGTAAAAAAGTTTATGTTCAAATACGTGAACGGAACAAACTAATTTTGTAAACAAGAGCCAGTTAAAAAATTCAAAGTAGTTTAATATGTTTTTGATAGTGTTTTGTGTGATGTAACACAAACAATCAAAGCGTTACTATCTTATTAAGAGTAAGTATTTTGACTGTACAGTTAAAAATAATATTTTTTTAGTAATGATAAATGTATATAATCTTCCAGCTTTTACACCGATGGTAAAATAGTGTTAACCATTACCACAAATTCAATCTTTCTATTTATTCAACCTTAATCTCAACTAATATAGAGACAGGGAGGAATAGTTTTGTTTCAGGAGACGCCCAAAACGAGGTAATAAATTAATGAGGGCCACTTAAGGCTGAGACGCCACTCTGTGGAGATGCCCGCATCCGAGCGGTCCAATTAACCATAATGAGACATATCAAGGTCCATGTTGGCCGTGCACTAAACTGTTATGGCTTATGACGCCCTGGGGAATTGACTACGTACAATATTGATACCGATAATTACATGACAACAACTTATCAGTGTGTCATTATGAAATTATATTCAATTAACTTAATATTGTAATAATTTAGTATGCGATGAGGTATGTATTGCAGAAATTATCAAATAGACTCGCCTAAGGCTCGATCCCATGCCCCTTGGAGAATGCTCCAAATTCATTAAAGTCTCAAGCGTTAAACAAATAGGTACAGATGAAAGTTCAAAATTGGTCTTAGGGCTGAGCGGCTAAGATTGTGCTTAGTTTCTTAAAATACTTCTTCCATATTACCACCAGTTTGAATGTTAAAAATCAGAATAAGAAAACAATTATAAAAAAGAATAAAGTAATTTAAAAACGAAAGCAATTAAAAATAATATTTAAAACGGGATAAAATCAATTTAAATGGGGAAGAGCCCCCCCCCCTTAAAGATCCATGCAAAAAATATTATTGGTAAAGGGTCTAAAAAGATTTCTTAATAAATACCCTAACTCGTTTGTGGTTTATAGAGTCTGAAGCGTTATACTATACCAATAACAATTCAAATCATCAAAATTGATCGTAGGAATTGGTTTCAGATTTGTCAAAATTTTAACTCAAAAAATGTGGTTGGTTGGTCTATATGATATGTTTAATGAAAGACGGAGTTAAGTCCCTATTACTAATAGTTTGAACTTTGAGCTTAAGAGTCATCTTCACCCCTGGGCCAGTAGCCCATTGTTGCGCAATCGGCAATGTTAATCATACGGCTTTTATGCTAAAACATGGTTTTGTATTCCCCTGTTTCGGACGCCGTTTTTCAACCGATTTTATTGAAAGTTGGTAAGTGTTTAGTTGAATACTTATATTAGGTTTCTCATACCTCGAAATTTTGAAAATTTTACTAAATTTTGAAATATTAACTAAGGAAAATTGAGTTACTTTGCGACGTCACAGAGAATAATATTTGTTAAATTTTCAAAATTCCGAGGTATGAGAAACCTAGTATAACTATTCAACTAAACACTTACCAAATTTCAAGAAAATCGGTTGAAAAACAGCGTCCGAAACAGGGGAATACAAGACCACGTTTTAGCATAAAAGCCGTATGATTAACATTGTCGACTGCGCAACAATGGGTTACCGGCCCAGGGGTGATAATGACTCTTAAAGAAGGAAAACAGTCATTAAAAAGAATCAATTGATCCGAACAACAATAAATAAGCGAAATAAAATGAAAATGAAATAATAAACTATGTAGTTATAGCAATCCCACAAAAATCTCTACTATTTGCAGGGTGAATTGTCGATAGGGGTGGGGGTAAAAATTCATCGGGTTGGAGGGGTTCAACATTTCTTGGGTTAATACCAATGCAGGGGTCAGATAAAATGGGAAAGTTCTCAAACACTATGGTTTTTGTGATTGCAGTATATTTACCATGTTAAAGTAAATTACAAACAGTGTTTTTATAATCTTTTTGGACTAAACTTTGAATGATTGGGACCAAAGGTTGCTACTATATTAATAACTAATTAAGGTCATAATGTGTACTTAATATCAGTTATCTATTTGACATAACAATAAATAAAAAATAATTAAATAGCGCAACTTTTGTAAACGAATTTTAAACTTTTTTAAGTACGCTCCTTTTTAATGGTAAAGAGGGTGAGATACGGCAAAACTTAACAAGACCTAACTTGTAGAGCGTCTAAAATAGAATACACTTCTGGCAAAACATAAATCGTTATAGCATTATGTTTACCAGGTGAAAGTAAATGATGACAAAGACTATACCGTACATGAAAAAAACGTTAAGGATTTCGTGTGGTCCATTTTTGGACTAAACTAGATTGCAATTGGCCAATGGTTGCTACTATAGTAAACCCTAGTTGAGTCCATAATATGGGCTAAATTTCAGGCATCTATGTGCCATATCAGCAAATAAAAAATATCAAATAGCGCAATCCTTTTGATATATTTACAAATTTTGAAAGCACGCCCCTTTTAAGAGTCATCTTCACCCCTGGGTCAGTAGCCCATTGTTGCGCAGTCGGCAATGTTAACCATATGGCTTTTAATGCAAAACATGGTATTCTATTCCCCTGTTTCCGACGCCGTTTTTCAACGGATTTTCTTTAAACTTGGCAAGTGTTTAGTTGAATAGTTATATTAGGCTTCAGGGGAGATACAGCTAAATTTAATAGGACAAAATTTGTAGAGCGTCCAATTGTTGACCAAAGGTTTTGCTCAGATTTGACCTCTCAGTCAAAAGTTACAGCGAAAATAGAAAAACCTTACATATTGAGGTTATTGATTTCCACCCTTTTTATTTTTTAGAAAGAGTTGGAATGGAAAATTTCTGGTAGGCCAAAAGCTACTTATATACCAAATTTCAAGTTTCTAGCTCGATTGGAAGTGGTCTATAATTTTTATTTTTGTGAGTGAGGTAGACATAGTGGTGTACAGTTGGTTGCACGAGACGTGAGACAGCCCGCCAGGATTTGTACTGCACATGAGCATTTTAACAGCCTGAATTTGAATTTAAGACCTTAATAAAGATTTTACTGTACATCATTACAATGGTTAATCCACGCAATGTTGCACGAGACAGATTCTACCTGCCCGTATGTAACACAAATTCTGTCGGGCTGTCTCACGTCTCGTGCAACCAACTGTATAATTCTTTAGATATGATACTCAATAAGTATCATTTCGTTTTGTGAAAAGCTCTCGTGAAATTTAATTTATTTCAATTTTATATTAAAATTCATTTTTACTTTCTCCCCCTATACCATAGTATATGGAGAAAGTATTGTTTTCGTCAAAATTTTCGAATTTGAGTTGTTGGTGGATTTATCCATTTTGGTTCCCCCTGAGTCCAAAAAAGTGGTTTTCGGAGTGATGTCTGTGTGTGTGTGTGTGTGTGTGTGTGTGTGTGTGTGTGTGTGTGTGTGTGTGTGTGTGTGTGTGTGTGTGTGTGTGTGTGTTCGCACTTCGACACTTGTGAATTCCAAAATGTGTACCCAACCTGAGTTGTGAACTCCGTTTTACTTGTGAACTCCGTTTGCCGGAGTTCATAAGTACCTGACAGCAGATTCGTTATCTGTGAGCTAAGACGAACATTTATGTATAAATTTTATTAATTTTTTCACTGGAGCTCAAAAGTACGGATATTTGAGACACAAACACGGATTTTAGTTCCAGTATGTATCCATGTAGACAGCGCCCTCGTCGCGTTTTCGTGTCTCCCGCATTTCACATCTGTATTTGTAAACTCCGAAGCATAGCTTGAATATAACCGGACTTGTGAGCTCCTGACAAAAAAGTTAGTTTCATGGTTCAGTGAATCTGATACCCAGCATGGTTTTGGTGTGTCTCCCTCACAGTTGTCGACTCCACTATAACCGAATGTATTACAAGCCTTAGTTTCAACTCAATTATTTATTTACAGAAAGTTACAAAGTTTTATGTTTAGTTAACAAAATGTAATGAGAAGGCTTAAGATTTCATTATTTCTATTTATTACTAAAAACTTTGGTTTTAATACCTTTATGGATACAATTATATACTGTACAATTATACACGATTTGTCATTACCTGAAGTGTCATTACAAACCCTATATGAGTTAAGAAAGTGCCTTAATCGAGTGCGGGATTTTGTAGTGGCTTGAGTAGTGTCGCTCCTTGAAATACTACAAAACCCTATATTAGTTCAGCTACATCAGAACTTGGTAACGCCGAAGCTACTGATGTCCTAAAAGAATTTGGGGCCGATAGTGTTTTATTTACGATCAAACTAAATAACAATAGTCCAGTCAATGAATGGTCAAATATAGGGAGTAGACGACATGGCAGGAGGTATGGATTTTTATTTGATAAATGTGTTTGGGGTGATTATAGGATGTACATACTAAAAGTCCCCGCATTTTCGCGAAAATGCGGGGACTTTTAGTACGTACATCCTATAATCACCCCAAATACATTTATTAAATAAAAATCCATACCTCCTGCCATGTCGTCTACAAACTCTTTATTGACTGGACTACAACTAAAAATTGTCATTCCAAATTCATTCGTTCTTAAAAATTCATGAACCCTTATCATGGAAAATATAAGTTGAAAATATTAACCGAATTATGGATATTCGGTATATTGTTTTATATTAATCTGAGTAAGAAGACAGTAAGACCTATTACTCTAATGATTAATGAGACCTTCGGTATAAGAAAAGAAGAAAAGAAAGAAAGAAAACGTGTTTTATTATACCTTTAACAAAATACATCAAATGCCCTTTTACATAATAAAAAAGTATATTACAGTATATGGAACTTAAAATTATTGTTTCCTTTTATCTGTGATGTAATGCAAACACCCTTGTAGTCATTGGGGTTATTGCCACAACTTTCACTGTCCCAGTTGATTAACGATTTTTTTATTTCGAACAAAAAAAACATGGCAAATTATATTTTGTATTTTTTTCGTAAACGGTGAAGCTAAGTTAATGATTGAAAACTAAAAAATACATTTACGATTACAGTATAGAGAAACTTCATGCTTCTTTTCTAAGGTTATAGTTACATTCTCTAAGCGTCTTTATAATACAAGAAAAAGATTATCTATCTTCTTATTTCTATAAGGGTTTTGTCTGTTACGTCCCTTTTTCTCTCGACCTGCTGAACCGATTTTTAAGATTGAGGTGTCATTTTAAAGCTTAGAGTATACCGCAGTGACGAATCATAATTAAAAAGGTCATATTGTGTCGGGCTTCACCCCCCTCGCCTTTGATTTATTTCTAGAGGGCGCTTTAAAATGTTGACCAACTTTGATTGCAAGTTCTTTAATGTGAATTGTAATTTAACAGCTGATTACCTTCAAATGAATTTTAAAAGCCAGATAGTAAACAAAAATAGATCTCTGTCACTTCATAAAGAACATTCACATACTAAAGGTAAGTTTCGAATCATAAAATGCGCAATTTGCGCACGGGCCACCTCGTTTTACATATATTTTAATAATTCACGTAATAAATTGACTCAGTGACGTATGGTGATAAAATGACTAAAACACGTCTGTTCATTAGCTGAAAAATAAATGCCTTACACAAATGATGGAGAGTTAAATACGGTAGTTGCAAAAATAACATATTTGTACGAATACAAATCCTGATGGTACCCATGCAAAACCTTTTTCTTTTTTTCTTTTGTTAAAGCCGTTTAGCTACTCTGCGAAAATAAAAACGAATCTACAGAAATTGCTGCAGTATTTCTAGTCCTAAAAACGCTCACGTAAATGTAGAAGGCAATCTATTGTTAAGAATTATTAATGCACATCTTCAAAACGGTAATGTTTTCTTTGAAGAATCTTAAATCAACATATAAGCAAATAACTTGGTAGACACAATTGCACAACTATGCTGCAAAACTAGATATATTTTAATTTTGTTAAACTTTTCAAGCACAAATTTTTTTATGCTAACAAAATACAAGAGAATCATGTAAACAATATATATTCGCAACAAATTATTCTCTATAATACATTGTTTCTCTACCTATTTGTGTCTGCGTACCACTTAAGAGTCATCTTCACCCATGGGCCAGTAGCCCATTGTTGCGGAGTCGGTAATGTTAACAATATTTATAACAATAATTTAACAAATAATACTTTCTGTGACGTCATTTTCCTTAGTATTTCAAAATTTAGTAAAATTTTCGAAATTTCGAGGTATGAGGGACATAATATAACTATTCAACTAAACACTTACCAAGTTTAAAGAAAATTCGTTTAAAAACGGCGTCTGAAACAGGGGAATGAAATACCATGTTTTGCATTAAAAGCCGTATAGTTAACATTGCCGACTGCGCAACAATGGGCTACTGGCCCTGGGGTGAAGATGACTCTTGAGCTCTTTAAATTTTTTTGGAGTACCACCCAAACTCATACTTACCACCCCCTCCTACCGACAACCTACCTCTTATACAGGTTTAGAGAACCTAGGATATTATTTTCTATTTAATACGATTCCCTATAGCGATTGGTGTTCTAAAAAGAAAACACAACTTTACAGCAACAATAATTTGACATTGTTTTTATTTAATTGAGTGAACAGAAATTTGAATGAACATTCTAGTTAGAAACTATACAAAACATGAATTTAATTATAATATAACATAATTAAATAAATAACCAAATTAAAACAATGTTATGTATTTTGTATCTGCTATAGCTGCATGTTATATTAACAAATTTGAATACAGTTAAATCAAAAAAATATGTCAACTACACACTTACACCACCATAAGAAAGTTATTTTTCATTTCTACAAAAGTAGCTAAAACATTAAAAATACAAAACGACCAAACTAATAAATATTGACAACAAAAAAGATTGTTATGATGGGAAATTTGCTGCTCTGTTTTGCTCAGGAAAGAATCAATGTCAGAATTAACTAATCAGTTCTAATAGTATACGTGAACAAATAACTGACCCAACACAAACTATTATGACCAAAGGGATTTTTAAGATCACTCACGGGGATCACTCTTCATGTTTAATTGTTTTTGCGGAGCGTCTCTCGTAACTTAAAATAGTTCATGGTACTAGATCTCGAACTTAAAATAATTTAAGTTGAGATTACTACTATTGACACAAAATCATTATTCGTTAATTTTAAGTGCTTGGAAAACGGAAGTCTTAAATATAATTTACTTTTCTAAGTTATCAATAAATTGCTTTAACCACGTAAATATGCTGGTAGGCCTACCTTTGTCTCTCAAACTAACTATAATGCGTTGTAATCACAGATAACCTACAGATGTACTGTATAATTTATTTGTGATTGTAATACAGATCTGAGCTGACCAAAACATCAGTTGGCGTAACATCGATCAGAAAGTTTATTTTTATTTTTTAAGTATTTAATTTTTATTTCTTCGTTTGTCTCTCGCGTACCACCTGTAATGCTCTCTCGTACCACCGGTTGAGAAACCGGTTGAAACAGTGTTAAGAGGACACTGTTACATATAGAGGATATTTAAAAACATAATTATTATTCAAATCAATCAAGTTGTATACATTCAAACGTGTAACTGGATTTATTAAAGCATACGAGTGATACTGTACTACAGTAGTTTTAAAATAATGTTAACTTATAACCTCAGATAACGAGATAGAAATGGTTTGTGTACGTCTGTCTCCAAATGTTAAATCAACGTTCTTAATTCCAATTATGCCTAATAGTCGTCCTGAAAATGTTTACGAAAATATTTTTGGACTCCGTATCCACCTAAAAAATGGTTAAACAATGTCTTCAAAACATTTGCGATTAAAGATTTTATATTAAATAAATAAGAATAAATAGGCAATAGTGATGTTATTGGCTTTTAGAGTACAGTATTTATCTATCACTTTTTGTGGTCAACCTAGTAACGCTTTACCGTTGCAAGGTATCGTAAAAAAGTTTAGTGATGTTTTTCCTTTAAACTTGTAAGATGATAAAATACATTTAAATTTTAAATTTAATTTAAATTTTAAAGCCCATTAGCACAAGGTAAAAGCGGTTAGAGTTTAAACGTAGGATGCTGATTTTGCCTAAATCTTGTTTGCCATTTTT